>QMFG01000540.1:493-19703 GCA_003314545.1 Ramaria sp. MG151 | reverse complement strand
AGCTGATGGGCACTGTAATGCATAGTCCCTACTTCTAAAAATGGCATAGCTCTGACCTGGGGCATAGGTACAAGGGGACAATATTGCATTCTTGCATCATCGTGTTTCGATGACGAGGTGCTTCGGATTTGTAACATAACGACCGGTGAATCGACGATTGATTCAATTAACTACCATATAGACACCTTTGGATCAATCATCTCGAGGAAAAGGTCCCGACCTTGGAATGAATTTGTACTAAACCACCGAGTCATACTGGGGAATAGCCTCCATCAACACATAGGACCGATGTTACCTATGTGGGGATCTGGAGATATGCCTTGATATGTGGGGCGAGATTGATTGGTCGGCGTACACTCCTCCTCCTTTGCTTTTTGGCCTTTCTGTTCGGGGACATCAGAAGGCTGATGTATTCCAATAACTCATGGAAAAAAAAACCTCGTACACACGTTGATTGGCTATTCGTTCACCATCCATACTCACTCCTTTAATCCAGAAATTCGAAAGCTAAATCCACAGGGAGGCGCTGACCGGGCGATACATAGACAAACATTGTCACAGATTCGGCGAGTAGGTGGAACCTCGGTAGCTCCCAATATCAGAATAAGCGAAGGATTTCAGCAGAATCGATTTTCACGTCTTCCTTTCTTGTCTTGGTCAGGCTTCAATAGCCAGATAAAGAACGGGAAAGAATCATAGATCTCCCGAGGACCTATAGCGAGCGATTACCTGCGATGATGGAACCATACAAAAACCATCTGGGGCGGTATATCACATTCTGTTCAACTTCCGCTTTCTCTCCATTAATAAGAAATAGAGTGGAAATTTTTATATATTTTATTTGAATTTATTTGATTTGTTTTTGATATTTTCTTCAAGTTTATTGCAGGCGATCTTTAAGCGCCTAAAAGGTGATCTAAGCGAGATATGAATTCTAGCGTGGGGGATGCGCTGATGCGGAATCAAAGTGTCAGCACTTAAGGTTCGCGTACAGAGACGCGGACTTGTAGATAGGTAGATGATGAGAACTTAACAGTTTTGGGATAATCACTGAGTCAAATAGAGGCCTTGAAATGATGACGAACAGCCAGTGATGATTCGTTAACAAAGCAAGGGTAGCAAAGATATCAAGCAAAGATGCAGAGATTGTAACAGAGATGTGGAGGTTTACTGCCTTGGATTCTGGAGAAATTTACAAGCGTACTTATAGTGAGAGCTAGCTAATAATTGTCCTTTGTGTTCCCAAGAAGAATATTGGGGCGATGGAGCGATTCTGGGGTTGGAGACTATATGAGGGAAAGAATGCACAAAAATGTACTAAAAACATGTTTAAAAGTTCTGAAACAGATCATGGTGTGGTAGGAAATGTAGATCATGTGTTTCACTACTATACTGAGCCAAAAGAACAAGAAAAATCAATGAGAAAAATTCTGAAACTCCATTTTGAAGCTCCGGGCGCTTGTTTAAATGAAATCAAAGTGATCGGCTTTGTTCGTGGATCGGCGACGATAGGGGTGGTCAGGAATAGAAGTTGGAGTGTCGTAACAGTGGATGGAAGTGTTTCATAGCCACGCAGGGCTCTATTGGTGGCTATTGGAGCCCGTTCGTGTCCGAAGCGCATATATGCGCACGTTCATCCCTGCATTGCCTTGGGGATCATTCGCCATTGCCTCGGGGATCGTTCGCCATTGCCTCGGGGATCGTTCACCATTGCCTCAGGGATCGTTTGCCGAGTGATCCTAAAGATGTAAACAGAATGTATTCCAAGGCCCAAGGCCTTGAATTCTCATTAGTAGTGTTTTTATAGTGTTTTTGTTGTTTTATTCTGCACGGCGCTACTGATGCATCAGTAGATTACATAATGTAACTTTCATGCAGTAGATAGATAAACAATAACATCCATAGACCAAGTACCGGGGCTGAGCATTTAACCCACATGAGACGTTACCACAACGATCATCTATCTATTTCCTGTAGTCACTGGCATATGTTAAAGCCATTTTAGACAACGAAGTGATGCGAATGACGAAAGTGTCCTTGGGTCACCACGAGCCCATGGATGCCCACAGGCTGATTAGTAATGGGTGAAGTTCGACGCTTTTATTATTGTGAGAAATGCGGATACTGTTGTGACGATCCTACTCAGCTCAGTTGACACTGGATCACCAGCAAATTAATTTCGATAAAAATGACCGAAACATGTCCATATTGTGGTGAGATCGCTTGCCTAGTCGGCTCGGTTTTTCAATCTTTAGACTACAATTTCATTGATCTTCTGCGCATCAATAGCCACCAAACATCATAATCTTGATGCCACCGATGAAATCATAGAGGAACTATCTGCTGAGCTGGCATCCGCTCCTTATCATATGTTTCCACTGCACAGGCTGACTTGCAATGTCGCTCAGATACATGGCAGATGTGATTAACTCAGTAAGAGCACTTCCTGCCACAACTCCTGTCGTCCACCACAGTGCTGTAGTCATCAGGACATATATCTTCAAAACAATCTCAAAATCAAGGATAGGATCTCCTAGAGCAATGGTCACTCTGACAAGTTTGAGCACCATGTGGAAGGCCAGAAGGAATGATGTGGGCTTCATACAGGGGCTTTTTTTTATTGGAACATCTAGTTGGACAAGCGATATAATTGTACCTTGATGCCGCTTATATCCCACGTTCCCATTTGTTCAGATTGTCATTACTCACAATTGAAGGTTTTTTGGTTCCCACTTTTTCAAGCAGTGTTGTCTCACTGACAAGAACAAAGTGTAAATGTTTGTGCAAGGAACAGCTGAGGGGTGGACACTGGGGCAACTGGAGATATTACTAATCAGCCCATGGACATCTGTGGGCTTGTGGTGACCTGAAGACACTTTCGTCACTCGTATCCCTCAGGAACAGTGTTGGAGTTTGAGGTCAGGTATGGTTGTCATATTGAAAAGTTGGATTCTAAAAGTACTTTGACATATGAATGCCGGTCACTACAGGAAATTGATAGATGAAGAAATTGTTGTGGTAACGGGAAGCATTTTTTTAAACACTCAGCCAATACACTGTCTATGGAGGGAAGAGGAGTTTTATTAGAATCCAATGCTACCTCCCCGGATGGTTTTTGTATGGTTCCATCCTTGATATCAGGTTCAGGTAATGACTCGTTATTGTTTCTCGGAAGTTTTATGATGCGTCCCCTTCGCTATCTGGCAATTGAAGGCTGACCAAGACAAGAAAGGAGGACGTGGAAACTGATTTCTACTGAACTCCTTCACGTATTATGATACCGGGTGCCACCTATGTTTCACCTACTGGCCCGATCTGTGACAATATTTGTCTATCTATCAATCAGTCAGCGTCTTCTTTTTTGCTTTCAAATTTCTGGATTGGAGTGATCATGGATGATGAATGTGTTATTATTTATCTATCTACCACACAAAAGTCATATTACGTAATCTACTGATGCATCAGTAGCGCCATGCAGAATAAAACAACAAAAACATCATAAAAACACTACTAATTAGAATTCAAGGCCTTGGGCCTTTAGAAACATTCTGTTTACATCTTTAGGATCACTTGGCGAACAATCCCCGAGGCAATGCAGGGACAAACATGCGCATATATGCACTTCGGACACGAACAGGCTCCAATAGCCACCGATCGAACCCCGTGTGGCTCTGAAACACTTCCATCCACTGTTACGACACTCCAACTTCTATTTCTGATCACCCCTATCGTCGCCAATCCACGAACAAAGCCAATCACTTCGATTTCATTTAAACAAGCGCCCGGAGCTTCAAAATGGAGTTTCAGAATTTTTCTCATCGTTTTTTCTTGTTCTTTTGACTCAATATAGTAGTGAAACACATGATCTACATTTCCTACCACACCATGATCTGTTTCAGAAGTTTTAAACATGTT
The DNA here is from genome assembly GCA_003314545.1 of Ramaria sp. MG151. Taxonomy (NCBI): domain Eukaryota; kingdom Fungi; phylum Basidiomycota; class Agaricomycetes; order Gomphales; family Gomphaceae; genus Ramaria; species Ramaria sp. MG151. Next base: position 15,788 of record QMFG01000540.1, on the reverse strand, counting down.
TTTAGTACATTTTTGTGCATTCTTTCCCTCATGCAGTCTCCAACCCCAGAATCACTCCATCGCCCCAATATTCTTCTTGGGAACACAAAGGACAATTATTAGCTAGCTCTCACTATAAGTACGCTTGTAAATTTCTCCAGAATCCAAGGCAGTAAACCTCCACATCTCTGTTACAATCTCTGCATCTTTGCTTGATATCTCTCCATCGCTTGCTTTGTTAACAAATTGTCACCGGCCGTTCGTCATCATTTCAAGCAATCTATTCGACTCAGTGCTTATCCCAAAACTGCTAAGTTGAAGTTATCTCTCTATCTACAATTCGTGTCGCTGTATGTGAACCTTAAGCACTGACATTTGATCCCGCATCAGCGCATCCCCCACACTAGAATTCATACACCGCTTAGATTATCTCTTAGGTGCTTAAAAGCCGCCTCAAGCAAACTTGAAGAAAAACATCAAAAACAATTCAAATAAATTCAAATAAAATATATAAAAATTCCCATACTGTTACTTATTAGAACGAATATTTAATTACTGTATGCACGAGGTATTCCTTTTCCTGTGAGTTATTTGAATACACCAGCATTCTGATGTCCCCAAACAAGAAAGGAGGAGTGTTCGCCGACCAATCAATTCCGCTGTAAGGGCAACCCTCCTAGCGCCCGTAGGTACCTAGTAGAGGGGAAATCCAAAGAGATATATATGTGTAAGAAAGTACAGTAAGGGAACTCTCACCTAGTAGAGGGGAAATCCAAAGAGAAAAGTCTAGGGATCCCCACTACTAGTGAAAAACTATATACAACTATCTGACGCCCAACCAGGGGCACTCCTACGCGCTGTCAACTCTGCCCGACTTCTATCCCCATAAGGTACTTCGACCCTGACGAAGGTCGGATGTCGGGCCGAAGGTTCGGATCAGATGCTCGGGCTCTTCCCTGAGGTTGGTAGAGGTCTTGGGTGGTCCGAGGTTTCGGACTAGAGGTCCGAGACTTTGGGTTCATACTTGGAAGGTTCGGGTCAAAGACCCGAGGCTTTGGACCGAGGTTCCCACACTTCGGACTTGTGCTTCGCATGTGTAAGGGCCTTGAAGGTGGAGGATTTGGCGCAAACGGGTTGTCCCCTGACATCCACCCCATGTCTCAAGGGATCTCTCAATATCTCATCATGGATCACATTGATCTTATGTGTTGATGGAAGCTATTCACCAGCATGACTCGGTGGTTTAGTACAAATTTATTCCAAGGTGGGGACTTTCCCTCGAGATGATTGATCCAACAGTATCTAACATTCCAATGAATTGAATTAGCCATTGATTTACCAGTCCTTATGTTCCAAATATGAAGCACCTCGTCATGGAAGCATGATGCAGAAATCAAATAATGCATATTTAATGGGTGTCCCCTTGTACCCACACCCTAGGTCCAAAGTATGTCATTACATCACGATGTCAATTGGCTGGAGACAATACAGCAAACATCGCTGAACTCTGCCAACCATACAAATGCAGCATGCATTTCCATCTCACCTGGAACTACACATGTCCTCATCAGGCTCCAAAGCAACGGACACCGTTGATGTGTTCACCTTGGGTTTGATACCTAAAGCCTGCACACAACGGTCCTTTCCTCAGACGGTATCTAGTGCAGTCGTTCGATGGACACAGCAGTTGTGTATATCATTGATAGGTTAGTCGAATTGTTGTATGTCTTCTTTCCACAGGATGGGATCGGAGATGGAATATTGGAACAGTGATGGTCGTTAAAGGACTGTAACTGTGTCAGTTTCCTAACTCCAAACTCTTCTTTGTACAAGAAAACATCGAATGATTTGACTTCTTCTCTGCCTTGTATTTGAAGAAGGGGCTTCGTGGCTGGTATACTGCGCTTGATAATAGTCATCTAGAGGCTATTACAATTTAGTATCCTGTCACAATACCAATACTTTATGCTGGCCGTAGGTGATGTCAATAGATGTGACGAGTCTTGTGACTGTGACTGTGACGTGATGTATGTGACTGTGACGTGTGACCGTGATGTAGTCTAGAATGTTCTAGACTATTCTTGAACTTGCTTAACTTGAACTGAGACCGGACTTGAGCGTTGACTTGACTTGAAACTTGACTTGTTGAACTTGTTATTTTACAGAGAGAGGCAGAGGCCTTTATATATGTCTACAGCAACGGTGCAAGGACGATGCAAAACGATGCGATAGAGGTGCTTGGTAAGAATAGGGGTAGCGCATGACAAAGCACAAGAACAAAAAGTACAAGAAAGGAATCAAGAAAGGAGTATCTGACAAAGCGGATAAGCAAGAATGTGTCAAGATAGGGAACCGAAGTGTGGAGTGGGAATATTAGTACAAGAATAGAATGTCAGTTAGTAATGACGAGAAAAAGTTATTAAACATAGAACAAGGCAGAGATCATGTGAAAAGATAATATGTCAGATAAAAGAAAAAAAGAAATGTCCACCAATAATATTCCTCAACTTGTCCAATGTCTCCTAAGAGAATTGGATATAGAATAAGTCACTGTGTCATCCAGGAAGGATTGATGAATCAGAGACAACACAGGCTCCGAAGGCTATTCATGAACCTTTCCATGATTGGCTGATGAGTAGGGTGGAATATGCGCTCCTTCTGGATTCTATGATGAAGAGTGAGTTGAATGGACGGGGGAGGATATTCTGGGTATGGCCCCTTGAATTCTGCCATGTATTCCTCTTGCCCTGCATGATAGTATACCCTTTTCTCTCCAAGAAATATGAATGGTTCTTGGGAGTCGTCAACATATACTGGCTCTCCAATGGCATAGGTGTCATGATGATTGAGATGAGCAGGATTAGGATATGTTGGTGTGATTAGAAAATGGCATTCAGCTCGTCCTTCTATAGGTTGCAATTTGATGGATTCTTGGATATGCATCGATGAGGAAATGATAGATGACAACATTGATTGATTGATTTGATTATATAATGGGTGATAAAAGATGGTGGTGTCGGTGTAGAGGCGATGTGAGATGATGGCTAAGGTTGAAGAAAATGGCGCTGGCGGAGTTGGATTGAAATAGATGTGGCTTGTCCGCTGGCTTGTCACCGTGGCCAACTCGACCAACCATCCAAATCCAGCATGCGCTCCATTTCACCTGCACCTGTAGCCTACTGCAATGTGTCCCGATCAGACCACAAAGCAACAGACACTGTGACCAACTCGACAGACCATCCAATTCAGTGTGAATTCTCTCTCACTATTGTTGTTACTATTGGATTATTGTAGATAGGAGAATTATTGAAATTTTGATACTACAGACAGAGATATCACCTCAGTGATAGAACACACTATAATATTAAATAAATACCTGCAGACAGAGATATCTACTAACCAGTTAGCTACTCTTCTACAAGGTAAACAAAAGTTAGACTCACCACCTCAGTGATAGAACACACTGAGGGGCTCGTCTACAGCTGCCCGTGCAGCTGTATAGTCTCCAGTCATCCCTGACCGGGAACTATACATAACTACATAACTAAATAACTAGACGACTCTAGCTAGTGAAACTTGGTCCGCATACTTATAAAAGAAGTATCTAAGAGATGATCATGAATTAAGAGGAAGAGAATGAGATTGACCTGAGGAATCCAGCATATATTACCCTCCCCTTCTATCCGCAGTTAAGCACCCATCCGGATATCTTGGGAGTAGGATATATGCGCATGTAGTTAATTCCACAACACTCCCCCTCAATCGAAATGAAGTCCAAGCATCGCCCATAAGTGTGTGAAGGTTTTCACAGGCAGTGCCTTAGTGAAAATGTCGGCGATCATCTCTTGGGTAGGACAGTAGCGGATTTCCAACAAATCCCGTGCGATGGCTTCGCGAATGAAGTGATAGTGAATGTCTATATGCTTAGTTTGTGTGTGAAATTGGTCGTTCTTGGCCACAGCTATAGCTGATTGATTGTCGCAATAAATCAGTAAGGGCCGGTTTAATTGACACCTAATTTCAGCAAGGAACATCCTCATTCATAGAGCTTCCTTGGCAGCGTGAGTAACAGCCACATATTCAGATTCAGTGGTGGATAATGATATCACCACCTGTTTCCTAGAATTCCATGAAACTGCTCCTCCATCTATGCAGTATGCATAGCCTGAGATTGCATGCCAATGCTCATGTGAGTTCCCATCTGCGTCAGAGTAGCCTTGCAGGCCTTGTCTGCTTCTTTTGCGTTGCTCCTCCCATTCCAATGTCCCATTGGTTCCAAAGGTGAGCTTTGCATCTTTGGTCCCCTTCAAATATCTTAATACTTTCTTGATGGCCTCCCAATGGGCTCATCCAGGGTTGGACATGAAGTGGGCGAGGTATGACACAGCATAAGCTATGTCAGGATGTGTGCCAGCAACCGCATACATGAGGGATCTGACAGCCTCTCTTTAAGGTATGCGTTTCATTGCCTCTATCTCCTCCTCATCAGTTGGTGCATCTGCCTTCGTGAGATTGTGTCCGGGGCTGATTGGGATATCAGTTGACTTAGCTTCCTGTAGGCCATATCTTTCTATCATCCGCTGGATGTATGCGCCTTGACAGAAAGATATTGTCCTCTTCTCTCGGTCGCGAGTGACTTCTATGCCTAATAGCCATTGTAAGTCCCCCAAATCCTTGATTTTATACCATGATTTAAGCTCATTCTTAAATCTCTGTATCCCTCTCTTCGAGTCCCCTGCTATGGTGATGTCATTGACATCCACAGCTAAAATCACCGTGTCCTCATCAAAGCGCGAGAACGCTGCATGCTCGACTCTGCATCTCTTGAATCCGATAGCCGTGAGTGTTTCCATCAACGTCTCATACCATTCTCTCCCTGATTGCTTTAGCCCATACATGGCTCGCTTCAGATGCAGTACCTTGTCTTCATGACCTGGTACTTTGAATCCTCTCGGCTGCTTCATGTAGATATTTTCTTATAGTTGGGCATTGAGGTAAGCACTGTCGATATCAGTCTGCTCTATCTCCCAGTCATTTCTGACTGCAATCGCTGAGATGATACGTATATCCGTTAACTTTGCTGTTGGGGAGAAGGTGTCGTTATAATCTATCCCTTCCACCTGTGAGAATCCTTGAGTGAGGCATCTAGCTCTTCGGCTTTTTATATTGCCATCTTTGTCTAGTTTATAATTTAATATACTCTTGCTGCCAACGATGTTTGTGTTCTCTGGCAGCTTGACTAGATCCCAAGTGCTGAATTTTTGATGCTGCTCTAATTCTGTGTGAATAGACTTCTCCCACTCCGGCCAATCGTCCATTTTCTTGGCCTGTTCAACTGTCTTCGGGTTTTGAATGAGATCCATTGATGATATCATTGCGTGTTCAATGACATTGTCCCATTTTCCGCTATCTTGTGCCGCGAGCGCTGTAATGTTCTTAATCCTCTCACTTCTCCTTGGAACTGATTCCGAAATGATGTTAGGAGGTGGGTTTAACCTACTACTCCTTCTCAGAATTTGATTTCCAGAAGATTGCTCCAAATCTTTGATTATCTCCTGTAGCAGCTCTCCGGCACCTGATCCTTCAAGTGATGGATCTTGGATTATGTCAGCTGATGGTGACTTCAGGAGGTTCGATGGTTGATCCAAAGCCTTAGAATTGTCCATAGGGTTGTGATTAATAGTTTTTAATTCACTGTTATACTCCCCCACAATTGTAACTGGGTTTGGTCCCATCAGAAGCTCGCTTTCGAAGGTAACGTTCCGTTTGACCATAATACGATTGCTAGGTCCATATATGTGGTGTCCTTTGCTTACTCCGCTATATCCTAACCATCGGCCTTTGTGTGACTTAGAATCCAACTTATTATGTGCATTTTTGAGCACATGTACTTTGGCACCCCATTCTGGTAAGCCGGTGAGATTCGGTTTGGTGCCGTGCATCATTTCATATGAAGTTTTTCCATTGAGAGCTCGGGTCGATGTTCTATTTTTGAGCCAAACTGAATGGTGGACAGTTTTGGGCCATAACGTCTTTGGTAGCTGCGCTGTCATTAACTTAGCGTGTGAGTGTTCCAGTAAGGTTCTATTCAACCTTTCTGCGACACCATTCTCTTCAGGGGTGTCGTGGACTGTTAGACTTTGCAAAGTGCCTTGGGCTTTGAGGTGTTTTGTGAATTCATTCGAGAGATATTCACCGCCTCTGTCAGATTGAAGGATTTTAATCTGCTTCCCATGCTGAGTCTTCATCCAAGCTTCGTACTCCTTGTACTTCTCGAATACTTCAGATTTTTGAGCTATACAATAGACAGTTGTCCATCTAGTGTAATCATCTGTGAAGCTGACGTAGTATTGCTTCCCATTGTAACTGGATGGGTTAGCTGGTCCCCAGACGTCCGTGTGCACTTTGTCTCCTAGACTCTGTGCCGGGTTCTCTAATCTCTCTTTGGGTATTGATCTTCTGGTTGGTTTGGCTTTGGCGCAAATTGTACAGAAGGTTGGCTCGGATTTCATATCCATCTCGAGTCCAGTGACAATCTTCTGTTCAATTAGTTGCTTGATGACTTTGGGTGATATGTGACCCATTTTCCGATGCAATTCGTCTATAGAATAGATTCGGATGCCACTATATGCGGTAATATTTGCTTGATCATCATTTCCAACCTTGTATAACCCGTCAGATTGAGGTATTTGGCCTATTACATGGCCTTTTGCATCCTTGATGCAACATGAGCGGTCTTTGAGTGTTACCACAAATCCGGCCGCATCACATCTTGCCAACGAGACGAGAGTGTATCCCAATTTAGGGCAATATAACACGTCCTTTAAATTGACTTTTGTGCTATTTTTTGTCAGAATCCAAATAATAGGAACAATTGTTGTGGATGAATGTTATGTTAGTAAAAGTATTCGGAAATATCCTTAATGATAACCGAATGGATTTGGAAAGTGAATGGAAATCCTACAGTAAAAGCAAATGACTTTCGGAATGTCTGTGAAAGAAGTGCATAGTTCCGAAGAGACAGAGGTTCCGAAAGGATTCTATCTCGTGAATCGAATGAACTTTGCAGTTCATGTCAATCACAGCCAATGATCTTACATTCTTTGAAGTGGATTTAACTAATAAAAGTTGAATTGGAGTGCTTACTCAAAAAATATAAAGTTGTTGGTGAAGTTGAGTTGGGAGTGAGTTTGGCAAGTGTGAGTAGAAAATCAAGATGACATACAATAATTGAACTAAGGAATGTACATGCGAATGTGCTAGCTATATACTGAACCGTTTGGATGAAAGAGCGAATGGGAATGAGTCCGTGATGGTTTGAAAGTGGCCAAGGTACATGTATACTAATTAAAGGCCATAGGAAACAAAGAACAAGGGTGGTGGGAAAATTGTGAATGAAGAAAAAGATTAACGGACCCACAATAACTCTTGAAACATGTTTCCGAATCACATGGCTCTTCGGGTAGAACTAACCGTCCCTAAATCCTTCGGAGGGTCATCCTGAGGGTCTAGAACATTCATATCATGGAACATGATGATATGGAATGTCCTCGCAAGCTTCCACATAATAGAAATAACTCAATGAATGAGTTCATTGGAAAAGATGGGGATAGTGATGGGGATAGTCAGGGTGCTTCTTTTCCAGAAAAGATTATGATCAGACCTGATTATTGATTGTTTCACTAAACACTTCATGTAGTTATTCCTGAACTGGATTGGGTGACCAGATCAAATGTATGTGAAGCATTGATGCAAGGGTGATTTGGAATTCGGAAGATCCATTCGGAAGGATTGGTTCGGAAGGACAAAGATATAGGTGAGGTGTCCATATTGTGATCGTGACATTTTTCCCATTTGGGATCTTGATTTTCATGCGACCGATGCCAGTCGCCATGAAAGTAGTCCTATCAGCTGCCTTGACTGATCTCGGCTCAATTGCCCTGAACTCAGAGAAACTTTCTCTGTTCGGGGACATGTGTCTTGAAGCACCTGAGTCGTAAATTGTGACTCTAGTAGAGGGGCTTGATTCATCAAGGCTTGATGTAAAGGCATAGTCGTCTGTTTGCTGGACAGTATGCGTCTCATCTTTTCCTGATTTATACGTTCCCTTCTTCTTCTGCTTCTTAGGACATTTTGTTCTGACATGTCCTTTCTCTCCACAGTCCCAACACTCAACATCTGGGTTACCCGAACCACTATTCTGTTGGGAAGAAGGCTTCTTCTTCCTCCCTTTAACTTTCCCCCCTTTTGCCATCATGGCATTCTCAGTCGCCTTCGATTGAGATTCTTCGATCTGGAGCCTACCAAATTCCTCTAAGATAGCTTCCATTACGATCGTGGGGCTCAGCTCTTTAGAACTAGCACAGTTCTGCAATGATATCGTGTTGACCAATGGCCGGTAAGATTTTGGCAGTGATCCTAACATCAAGGTAACGAAATCATTGTCGCTATGATTTCCCCCATTCCTTTCAGCTGTTCCTGCATGGAATTAAGGGTATTGATGTGAGTCCTAACGTTGGCTTCGTTGAGACATTTGAGCACATATATCCTGCGTCTCAAGTATACTTTGACCGTGAGTGCTTTGCTCTCATGTTTGTCACATAGAGCTTTCCACATCTCTTTTCCAGTGCCGAGGGCTTGAATCTCTATACAGAGACTTTCTGGAATCGTGGTAAGCAGCTGGGCTTTGATCAACGCTTCACGCTGATTATATTCATCCCATTTTTCTTCCAATTTCTCTATCTCCTCCAGCTCATCATCTGTGATTGCGTGTCCACTTGTATACGAAGAGATATCGCGAGGTTTTCAAGCTGTTCCCTCAAGGTGACGTTGAACTCCTTTGTGAGACATCAATATACTGAGGGTTTGTTGCTTCCAAGTGATCCAATTGGTACCATCTATGGCCAGGTGAGGTATGGTGAAAGACTTTGACTTTCCCATAGGGGTGCTTTCTTTCTGAGTGGGGCCCATAACATGTTGTTACTATTGGATTATTGTAGATAGGAGGATTATTGAAATTTTGATACTACAGACAGAGATATCACCTCAGTGATAGAACACACTATAATATTAAATAAATACCTGCAGACAGAGATATCTACTAACCAGTTAGCTACTCTTCTACAAGGTAAACAAAAGTTAGACTCACCACCTCAGTGATAGAACACACTGAGGGGCTCGTCTACAGCTGCCCGTGCAGCTGTATAGTCTCCGGTCATCCCTGACCGGGAACTATACATAACTACATAACTAAATAACTAGATGACTCTAGCTAGTGAAACTTGGTCCGCATACTTATAAAAGAAGTATCTAAGAGATGATTATGAATTAAGAGGAAGAGAATGAGATTGACCTGAGGAATCCAGCATATATTACCCTCCCCTCCTATCCGGCAGTTAAGCGCCCGTCCAGATATCTTGGGAGTAGGATATATGCGTGTGTAGTTAATTCCACAACAATTATACTTGTAGGTAGCCCGGCTACACACATCCAGATCAGGATACAAAGCAATGGATACCGCAGCCAACTCCGCCGGTCCTCCAAGTCCAGCGTTCACTCCATCTTAGCTGTACTCGCCGAATTGCTGTCATCGTTCTGGCCATGCACTACGCATATCCTATCAAGCAACAAACAGAATTCACACAGCTCTAACAAATGCCCAGCGTGCGCTCCGAGTCCAGGCTGTCCAGAGCCGAACAAGGTTGTCCCAATTTGCACAAGTTACCTAATTTCCATGCAATGTCTATGTTAACGAACATGATTCTTTCACCGAGATGTCCTTTGTGTCCATGTCTCCTGATGAGTTGCAACATCCACAAATATTTGGACCTGTGAGATGTGAGCCAGCAAGCAACTTAGGGTTCTTGAAGGCTAATATAGTCGGCAGCATTACTCATTTGGTCCCAATGGCGCCAAGATTATGCACTGTAAGCAAGTGGTGAGCCAAGGTCTTAGCACCTGCTTCCCACTTGCGCTTTCCCCTCACTACTCTGCATTCCAATGCCTATTGAAGGTGAAGCTGTTATTACCAGTGATAAGCAAGCACAAAATGAGGTCCCATTTTTATGCCGCAACACCTTCACCCCTCATCCATTTTCCCACTCTGCTAGAGGCGGTTGTTGTCTGACAAGGGCTTGCCTCACATTATTCCATCAGCTCTGGGAATTGAAGTTTGGCATCGCCCATAGTCACGACGACAAGAAGGAAGTGCCACTGATGTTCACCATGCGGACTGGTTGGGATCAGGTCATTTGGCTGCAGCACGATAGCGATACTCTCTTTATCGCTCCCCCATTCCAGAATGCTATAAGATTGCACTTTCTATTCATTCGTATCTATCATTTTTTCATTCCAATGCATCATCCGCCCAGAATTCTAGATGTCTTCTCAACAGAGCCTCAAACCAGTTATCCAGCATGCGTTAGACTCGTGAGCAAGCAGCTCTGTTCAACGTTAATGACTCTTACAAGTTGGACAGTGTGGCTGAACAATATGTATCAACTGCAGGCCTCGGTGAGGCGAGCAATGTTGCATAGAACCTTTTCTTCTAATTGCTTCAAATACCACTCCTTGTGTATAATATGCTTCTGACGCTTCACCTTGAAGTGAAGCATATCTGGGGGAGAAGATTCAAATTAGGCAGAATCTTATACTTTCTGGCATGGTACCCTCCCCTTTTCGTCTTATTATATCCATTTCCAAGACATTCAGCTACGAAGGTGAGAGGTTATAGCTTACTGAATGACCAGCACTCACATAGCCATCTAGTAAGCATTTCATGTCGCTTGACACAGGGTCTAATGTCAAATAGTGCATGCAACACCTGGGTGCACTTCAATGGTATCATGGGTATTTTCCCACTGTTAGGAATACAAGGTGACCATGTCTCTCATTACCGAACGATATGTTCATGTGTTTATCCTTCCAGGACTGCTGATGGCCCGCGCATATGCCATATCCCCTTACAAGAAAATGGTTCTCTTTGGTAGCATTATAACATGCCATGTGGTATGTCACTGTTTGTTCTCGCTTGCCTCATCGTAACGTCTCTGGTGATTCATAGTATTTTATGATCATTTATAGTTGCACACTAACTGATACGGTGGTGAACAACCTAAAATCGTAAGTCATGATGAACCTCCTTGATGATGCAATCATTGAAATTGTTTTCAGGGGTGAGACGTCTCTTGTTTCTCTATAAATAAACCACTCATGTGATTTCCAAAACGATTCATTGAAAATCTATTAAGCATCACCTTGGACACGGTAGTTGTTGCAGTCATGCTTTCCAACACCCTGGAAACCCTGAAGCAGCTAAGAGAGTTCCAAGCAGTCGAGTCAAAGTCGTTGACATGGGTTCTGGCCGAACAAAGCAAGCAATACCACTCTTTGTTATTTTATTATTTCTTCTTCTCCCATCGCGCGGCTTTGCATTACGTAATCTACTGATGCATCAGTAGCGCCGCCTAGAATAAAACCAATAAAACCTAATAAAAACAAGTACTAATGTCAATCCAAGGCTTTGGGCCTTAGGAAATTATTTGTTTACATCTTTAGAATCATTCGGCCAACGACGCCCGGCCCATGCAGGGACGAACGTGCGCATATATGCGCTTCGGACACGAATGGGCTTCAATAGCCATCGATCGAGCCCCACGTGGCTTTGAAACACTTCCAACTACTCCTACGACACTTCTATTTCCATTCCGGATCACCCCTATTGTCGCCGATCCACGAGCAAAGCCGATCGCTTCGATTTCATTTAATCAAGCGCCCAGAGCTTCGAAATGGAGTTTCAAGATTTTCAGTTATTATTTCTCTTGTTCTTTTGATTGAATATAGTAGTGAAACACATGATCTACAACTCCTACCACCTCACGATCAGTTTCAGGTATTTTAAACATATGTTAGTACATATTTTGTGCATTCCTCCCCTCATGTAGACTGCAACCCCAGAATCGCTCCATCACCCCAGTATTTTTCTTGGAAACACAAAGGACAATTATTAGCTAGCTCAGACTATAAGTATGCTTGTATATTTCTCCAGAATCCAAGGCAGTATAACCTCCACAGTCTCAAAACAGTCTCCAAGTCTTTGCTTGATATCTTTGCAACCCTTGTCTTGTTAGCGAATCGTCACTGGCCGTTCGTCATCATTTCAAGAGCTCTATTCGACTCAATAACTATCTCAAAACTGTTAAGTTTGCACTATCTACCTATCTACAAGCCCGTGTCTCTACACGCGAGCTTTAAGCGCTGACAATTTGATTCCGCATCAGCGCATCCCCCGCGCTAGAATTCACACACCGCTTAGATTATCTTTTAGGCGCTTAAAAAGCTGCCTCAAACAAATTTGAACAAAACGTCAAAAACACCTCAAATAAAATCAAATAAATAAAATAAAAATTTCTATTTCATTTCTTATTACTCTTATAGCTTGGATTGGCTAATAACAATCCAGGTATCAGCCGATATGGGTATATGCTTCACGATTGTTCTTCAAAGAGATGTCTAATACTCGGTCAGCTTTGTGCTCACAATAACACTAACACTTATCATCTTAACCAAGATATTACCAGTTCTCCTCTTCTCTGGATTTTCTGATGAAATGATTATCACAGGTCTTATGAGTGAATCCTGTCACGATCACAATATGGACACCTCACATCCATCATTGTCCTTCCGAACCAATCCTTCCGAATGGATCTTCCAAATTCCGAATCACCCTTGCATCAATGCTTCACATACATTTGATCCGGTCACCCAATCCAGTTCAGGAATTACTACATGAAGTGTTTAGTGAAACGATCAATAATCAGGTCCGATCATAATCTTTTCTAGAAAAGAAGCACCCTGACTATCCCCATCACTATTCCCATCTTTTCCAATGAACTCACTGATTGAGTTGTTTCTATTGTGTGGAAGCTTGCGATGACATTCCATATCATTATGTTCTATGATATGAATGTTCTAGACCCTCAGGATGACCCTCCGAAGGATTTAGGGACGGTTAATTCTACCTGAAGAGCCATGCGACTCGGAAACATGTTTCAAGAGTTATTATGGGTCCGTTAATCTTTTTCTTCATTCACAATTTTCCTGCCACCCTTGTTCTTTGTTTCCTATGGCCTTTCATTAGTATACATGTACCTTGGCTACTTCCTAACCATCACAGACTCATTCCCATTCGCTCTTTCTTCCGAATGGTTCAGTATATAACCTAGCACATTCGCATGTACATTCCCTAGTTCAATTATTGTATGTCACCTTGATTTTCCACTCCTACCTGCCAAACTCGCTCCAAACTCAACTTCACCAACAACTGTATATTTTTGAGTAAGCCTTTCAATCCAACTTTTATCAGTTAAATCCACTTCAGGGAATGTAAGATCATTGGCTGTGATCGACATGAACTGTAAAGTTCATTCGAGTCACGAGATAGAATCCTTTCGGAACCTCTGTCTCTTTGGAACTATGCACTTCATTCGCAGATGTTCCGAAAGTCATTCGCTTTTACTGTAGGATTTCCATTCTCTTTCCAAAACCATTCTATCACCATTAGGAATGTTTCCGAACACATTTACTAACCCAACATTCATCCACAACATTTGTTGCTATTATTTGGATTCTGACAAGAGACTCACTTGCTTTGAATACAGGGGAAACAACCCTTTACGGAGGGTGGCAACTCATTAGCATTGAATGCAGGTGAGTATGATGGTGCACTCACCAGCATAATGCATGGAAATACAATGGTGCACTTGCTATTACAAGAGTGCAAAGGAGGCCAGGTGATTACACAGGCAGCTGCAGCGTAGAGAGCTTGCAATGTGTAAATTAACAATGGCAGATATCCAGGACAAGAACATGGCAGACATGGTGAGTGACTTTACCAAAATGTGAGTCACTGCATTGAATGCTGGTGGACTGCAGTGTTGTGACATCTGAGGAGGGAAAATGAGGGGAGTGATGGATCCTAGGATGGGAGTCACTGTGTTGAACGCTGGTAACATGGAATATAGAACAAGGAAGAGGGAAGTCACTGTGTAAAACGCTGGCAAAAGGTTAAGGAGAAGGGAAGTCACTGTGTACAACACTGGTGACTGACGATGACGGTGGCTGCAAGTAAGTTTAGGGGGCAGCGTTGGACTCTGGACCAAGGGAGGTGGACCAAGGGAGGTGGACCAAGGAAGAGTCACTGCGTAGAATGCTGGTGACAAGGAAGGTGGACCAAGGAAGGTAGACCAAGGAAGAGGGAAGTCGCTGCGTAGAACGCTGGCAACAGGTTAAGGAATAGGGAAGTCACTGCGTACAACGCTGGTGACTGACGATGACGGTGGCTGCAAGTAAGTTTATGGGGCGGTGTCGGACTCCAATCCATAGGCATTTTTGGGGCGGAGATCAAAATTATTTGAAGGTGTAGCGGTCTACACTGATGGGCCAGTCGTGGACTGAGTGGCTGGGTGGGGTTTAAGTGGCTCAGGTCGCGTGTTTGATGCGTCGTAAGACATGTCTTCCATGTCGTGAGGTGTGTCCGGCGATCTACACAGTCTCTTAGATGGCTGATCATTATGCGACACTGCACATGCGGCTGGCGTGTCCTGACATGTCACGGCAGGTGCGCTGATCGTCGCATAGACAGCACAAATAGGGGCGGCGCTAGGCTTTGGGAACGAATGGGTTGGTGGATCCTGGCACTGAGCTATACACGGTGCTGTCCATGGGATCAATGTTTCGTGAGGAGAGGAAACTGCTGGTGGTGTTCCAGGTAAGGTTGCTACTATCTGGGGGTCCCGCGGTGTAGATCGCATGCCCAACGCGTCGCGACACGTGTCCTCTACGTGGTGATGTGTGTCCGGCGGCGGGTTATGAAGAATCTCGTGGGAGTCGCGTGGCCTAGGTTGCGTGTCTGATATCTCGTAACACATGTCCGTCCGCCTGGATGTGTGCTGGTCTCTGTGCGGCGCTGTCCGTGCGGTTGATGTGTCGTGACACATGATGCATTGTTGACGAAAATGACATGCGCGTGCGGTGTGTGACGCGGGATGGGTCATGAGGCACGACACGAGGCGCAACGAGAATGCGGAAGTACGAGCGTGCGGCGCGGATGCACGTAGGGAGCGAGACGAATGTAGTCCGTTTGAACATGAGACTGAATAGGAGTGCGCGCGAGGAACTGAATGCGTGCGCGAGAAGCTTGCGAGTGCGCAAATGTGCGCAGATTGAGTGGCTGGGTGAGGGTCGAGCGGCTCAGGTTTGTGTGACCTAGGTCATGCGTGCGACATGTTGTGACATGTGTCCGACGGTCTGCGTGGTC
>QMFG01000536.1:593-34653 GCA_003314545.1 Ramaria sp. MG151 | reverse complement strand
TAACTACAAGAGACGTAGGGCTAAAAAGAGCGGAAGCATTAAGTCTAACCTCTAAGTCGGCACGTTCGGGGTCAACACAACCCTCGGGACATGCAGAGGCCGTAGGGTTGCGGATTAGTTTTTTGCCTCGGGGGCCGTAGCCGTAGGTTTGGCCTTGGCCTCTGAGGGCTGGTTGGCTGCTTGCGCCGCTCGGGCCTTGGCTGCGGCTCTCGGACACACACTAGCTTTGTGGTCTGTGCTGCCGCAGACCAGACACAAGTTAAGGTCGAAGCGGCGTTGGCGTTCTTGGGGGGTGAGCTTGCTGTCGGGCCCGAGCTTACCCGAGAGGTCGGGTCCCTTCAACTGAGGTGTGGGCTTCG
Source organism: Ramaria sp. MG151 (assembly GCA_003314545.1). NCBI lineage: Eukaryota > Fungi > Basidiomycota > Agaricomycetes > Gomphales > Gomphaceae > Ramaria > Ramaria sp. MG151. The sequence continues at coordinate 34,294 of QMFG01000536.1, read as the reverse complement.
CAGCCTCTTTGCCTTTGGTCGAGGTACCTTGCTGTACCTTCGGGGTCGTGTTTGGGGCTGGGGCAGCCGATTTCTCAGTCCTAGGTTTGGACCTTGACGACGACTGGGTTGTTTCGCGAGCGAGCTCGCCTCGACGTTCCCAGTAGCGCTGGTCGATCCATTGGACCAGATCTCGGAGCTTATCCAGGGTGCGGGGTTTGTCGAAATGAATCATCTCGTCTTTGATTCGCTTCGGGAGGGCAAGATAGGCCTTCCGAAGCAGCGCTTGGTCGTTGTAGTCGACGAGCGAAGTGAGGCGATAGAATTCGATGAAAAACTTGGTGGCCTTGTGACTGTCCTTCATCACGAGGTTCTCGAGGTCTACTTCGGCGTCCGTGACTGTGTCGTACGGGCCGAAGTTGATCATGAGTTCCTCGGTGAAGCTATCGTAGTTGTTGAACCACTTGGGTTCAAACAAAGAGTCATCAGTAAGGTACGGCTCAAAATAATCAAGACCCATGCCTTTGAGGAAGGACAGGGTGTAGTTGACCTTGGCAGACTCTTCCGAGAATGCTTTTGGTCGGGCACGGAAATTCAGTTTGCACTGAAGGAGGAAGCCTCGTAGCTTCTTCAGGTCCGAGCCGTCAAACGTATCGGGTTCCCAAATTTTCACTTTCGAGGATTCGGTTTTTTGGGGACCCATGAGGTCTGCAATCTTGGAGAGAGCCTTGGCGAGGGATTCTCCAACATTGGCGTCGTTGTCCGACGGTGGGTCGGGGTCGGGGTCGGGGTCGTAGTCAGGGTTCAGGTCGGGGTTCGGATCATTGTCGGGAGGTTCGTGATATGGTTTGGGGTCATCGGGGACCTCCTCGATGTGTCCCTCAGGAACCGAGTGATCGTGAAGGGGCATGTTTCGGTGTCAAAACAACGGAGTTGGGGTCGGGGAGTTCCTTGCTCTTTGAGCTAGGACGGAGGGTGTTGCTCTACTGATTTGGTTTCGAGCAGCGGATCGGGTGGTCGGGGTCATAAGGACTGTCTGAGCTTCGAGAGTTCTGATATACTGTTAAGAACTAGATCTTAGCGGAGGCAAAGTGAGGGTTTAGACTCAATATAGAGTCGACCGAGATTTGGGATCGGGTTGCCGAGGAGGGCCGAGGCTCGGCAAACGGGTCGAGTGGGACTTGGCTTCAGCTTATGTGCTGCGCCAGCTCAGAGTCCTGTCCCATATTTTGGACGAGGCCCAAGGTCACCTGAAGTTCGGGCATGACCTTAACAAAGGGGACGAAGGAGCGTAGAGATTAAGCAAGGTGTATTGGGGTATCTTAGTTGATATCAGAACTGATTATCATGTACATGAACGAATAGCTTATATACGGAGGGGTTCGGGGATCGGAGACCGGATGACCGAGGTCAGGGTCGTAAGCTATGCAAAAGGAGATCAAACAAATGGGATGGATATGAAACGTGTTTGAGGTGAATGGGGACTCGGGCCCGAGGGGCCGGGGGCTTCGGTTCGGCAGTGGGGGTTCTGACAGATATCAAGCAAACAGATAGAGAATATTCTGAGAGTGTGGAGGTTATACTGCCTTGGATTCTGAAGAAATTTACAAGCGTACTTATAGTGAGAGCTAGCTAATAATAGTCCTTTGTGTTTCCAAGAAGAATATCACAGTGATGGAGCGGTTCTGGGGTTGCAGTCTACATGTGGGACAAAATGCACAAAATAGTACTAAAGACATGTTTAAAACTTCTGAAACGGATCATGGTATGGTAGGAAATGTGGATCATGTGTTTCACTACTATACTGAGCCAAAAGAACAAGAAAAAACATTGAGAAAAATCCTGAAACTCCATTTCGAAGCTCCGGGTGCTTGTTTAAATGAAATCGAAGTGATCGGCTTCGTTCGTGGATCAGCGACGATAGGGGTGATCAGGAATAGAAGTTGGAGTGTTGTAACAGTGGATAGAAGTGTTTCAGAGCCACGCGGGGCTCGATCAGTGGCTATTGGAGCCCATTCATGTCTGAAGCGCATATATGCGCACGTTCATCCCTGCATAGTCCGGGGATCGTTGGCTGAGCAGTCCTAAAGATGTAAACAGATCATATTCTAAGGCCCAAGGCCTTGAACTCTCATTAGTAGTGGTTTTTATAATGTTTTTGTTCTTTTATTCTGTGCGGTGCTACTGATGCATCAGTAGATTACGTAATGCAATGTTCACGTGGTAAATAGATAGTAAAATAACAAGATCAACATGCTATTTTATCACAAATTGCTACTGGCAGAGCTGCCAATGCTACTCAGGTCACCAAACACATCAATACAGTTATCCCCCACCCAGTCTCCTCAGAAACAGTCAGAAGAGTTCTCAGCAAACATTCATTCAAAGCTGTGGTGAAGAAGAAAAAGCCCTTCCTCAGTGCAAGGCATAGACAACTGAGGTTGGCCTTTGCTTTGAAGCACAGAGAGTGGACTGTAGAGGACTGAAAGAGGGTCATTTGGTCAGATGAGACCAAAATCAACAGGTTTGGGTCAGATGGGAGGCAGTGGGTCTGGAAACAGAAGGGGGAGGGGTTGATTGAGAGAGAGGTGCAGGGGACAGTCAAGTTTGGAGGGGGAAACATTATGGTATGGGGGTATATAGGATGGAATGGTGTTGGCCAGCTTGCAGAGATTGAGGGGAAGATGGATGCTGATCAGTTTGTGTCCATTTTGGAGGGCCACCTGCTGCCCAGCCTGGAGGAAAGTGGAGTTCCTGAGGAACAGGTAATTTTTCAACAGGACAATGACTCAAAGCACAAGTCAAAGAAGGCCAAGAATTGGATGGAAAACAGCAATATCACTCTCCTTGACTGGCCTGCACAGTCTCCAGACCTGAATCCTATTGAGCACCTCTGAGATCATGCAAAAAAAAGGCTTAAGGAGCATCCAACACCACCCAAGGAGGTTGGAAAATTTGGGAGAGAGTAGAGGAGGTATGGAATAACATACCACCAGAGGTGTGTCAGAATTTGATAAAGAGTATGGCTAGAAGACTTGAGGCAGTAATTAAGGCTAAGGGGGGAAATACCAAGTACTAGAATTGCAACTTACTATTTCTCTGATACCCTCTCACAAAACTGAGTCAATAGGCCCTTGATTTGAATTGCCCATATATTCATCACCCCTAATTGGAATTACATAATTTTTTAATGGTTGCGTAGCTCTGATCAGATTCTTTCTTTGATGCATCAACACTTTTTTCATATATGTTTTACATTCAAAGCTATTCAATGAATAGTCCAAAAGCACCAAACATTGACTCAGTTTTGTGAGTCACTGTATGTATTAACCCCAAATTGTCACAATAGTGTTTTGGAACACCTCCCTGTTATTGCACCAAAGTATGGCTTTCCGATCACCTCCAAAGATCCCTTTTGGAATTTCAAACCACTCTTGCCTAATTCTTCACACACATTTGATCTGGTCACCCAATCCAGTTCAGGAATCACTTCATGATGTGTTTAGTGAAACAATCAATAACCGGGTCCGATCATAATCTTTTTTAGAAGAGAAGCACCTTGACTATCCCCATCACTATCCCCATCTTTTCCAATGAACTCATTGATCGAGTTATTTCCATTCTATTGAAGCTTGCGATGACATTCCCTATCATCAGACTTTATAATATGGATGTTCTAGACTCACAGGATCACCTTCTGAAGGATTTGCACATGGTTATCCCTACCTGATGAGCTATGCGATTTGGAAACATGTTTCAAGAGCTATTGATGGTCCGTTAATCTTTTCTATCATTCACAATTTTACTACCTCCCTTGTTCTTCTATTCCTATGGTCATTAATTGGTGTACATGTACCTTGGCTACTTTCCAACCCCATGGACTCCTTCCCATTCGCCCTCCCTTCCGAACTGCTTGGTATATAGGTAGAGCATTTGCATGTATATTCCCTAGTTCAATTATTGTATGTCAACTTGATTTTTCTACTCATACTTGCCAACTCGTCCTAAATTCACCTTGAACAACAACCTCATATTTGAGTAAGCACTCCAATTCTACTTTTATTAGTTTAACCCACTTCAAAGAATGTGAAATCATTGGCTGTGATCGACATGAACTGCAAAGTTCATTCGATCTACGAGATAGAATCCTTTCAGAACCCCTATCTCTTCAGAACTATGCATTTTGTTCGCAAATGTTCCGAAAGCCATTCGCTTTTACTGTAGGATTTATCTTCACTTTCAAATACCATTCTATTATCATTAGAACATTTCCGAACAGAATTACTAACACCTCACTCATCTACAACTTTTATCACTGATATTTGGATTCTGACACCAATCACCTAACTGCCTAAACACCAAAGCAGCCCCACACACAACACAGAGGCTATTTAGCTCTACACATTAAAAGAAGAGAATAAAAGAATGCTCTTGCAATTATGCAAGAGCCATATTGGGTGAACAACAAGTGGGGTGACATGGTTTGTCATGCTGTCACATCTAAACTTCCAACACTCCCTTCTTAAAGTCTGGTGATGTTCCAGACTCCAAAACTGTAACGGCATGTTGGAATATACAAGGAAAATCCTGACCTTGGGGAATATCCAACATAGTGGGTTGCTTTGAGACCATGGGACTGGTAGCTTAGTGGTTAAAGCACCAAACCGGAATACTGGGGGTCCTGGGTTCAATTCCCAGCCAGTTCATTATTTTCAACACCACCAAGGAAAGATCCATAGATATGGAAATATCAATTTCCAACACGGCAACCCTCATAGTGCCCACATGTCTAGTAAAGGGGAAATCCAAAGATGTATATGTATATAAACAAATACAAGAAAGGATGTGTCTCACCTAGTAGAGGGGAAATCCTAAGAGGAAAGTCTAAGGGCTCCTGCTACTAGTGAGGCTATTATATATGACTGGCTAGTGTCCAACCAAGGGTAGCTCTGCAATGTCAACCCTGCCCAAACACTATTGTTACTTGAGAGTGAACTTCAGACTTGGGAATTTGGAGATGTAGAAGAGTTTGAAGCATGGGTTGATGGACTCATCCAAAGTCAATTAGACATCTAACTAGTAGTAAACCAAATAACTAAAATATATGAATGAGGTTGACTTAGCTATAGCTGCATATATGTGCTCCCCCTCATATCTGACACTTAAGCACCTATGCAGACTTCTCAAAGTATGCATATATGCACATACCAGCATTACTCCAGCATAAAACTGCCCAATGAGTGACCATTTCAAATATTGGCCATGTTATCAAATATCAAAATGTGATATTTGGCTCATTTTGTAGCTAATATGATCTGGTTTCCACAAGAATATTCCTGAGACATTTAATAATTTACCTCCAATGGTATTAAGCATACTGCCAAAGTTGCTAAAAAAATTAGGACAATTTTTGGCGCCACTGTATTTGGGATGTCTGCCTACTACTTGTGTCACTGTTACTGTAATAGTTTTATCAAAGATTTTACTCATTTTCCAGCCACTTTTATGTCTTCTATAGCTTATGATTCTCTCGGGCTCCTAATTCAGGTGGTGCCTTGATTTACTCGCAACCTCCGTGAAATATTCATTGGCTTCAAAATTTTTACTAATTCCACATGGTTCTACCAGAGAACTAAGAATATCCGAGTCAGAATTTCAAGGGGCAGTGCCTAGACAACATAACGTTCAGAAACTGGGAATGACAACACGAGCAGCCATTTACCTTTGTTTCCACAACCCACAGCGGGCCAGTTGCCTGCGCTCTCGCCGCTGATGCAAGCTCCGTTCCAAAGAGGACTCCCGTCATGACCGCTCCAATCAGAGCATGATACTTCAGTGTACCAACCCGTTAATGCTCCACGACCTGTCACAGCAGCCTCTGTCATCAATCGGAATTAATGCAGCGCAAAGAGACAACACACCAGTAGGGAAGAAGGCAGCTGATGACCCACTGTCTGAGCACAGATCAAAATGAGCAGACATGCCATATTGGTTGAGAGGGTTTGCCTGCGTCTGGCCACACCAGTTCTCGTTTGGCCCCGCGGGACACAGGTCGTTCACTTTCACGACAATAGTCGAGAATGGACCATGAAACGAAGGGGAGTACGGATCTGAGGTCCCAGTGATTGCGAAGCAGCGCCCACACGCGTCTCCAGCGCCCTCACCCCCCGCAGCTCCAAATGATAGCTGGTTCATGGCTGCTGTGAACCCCGTAGCTGTGACCCCACAGGCTGCAGAACCACATCCCGAATATACCGTGAACGAAGCATTGCCAGACGGGTTCTGCACATAGCCCCCGGTGGCGCGTTGCGTTAATTCAGGAAGAGCTGAAGTCGCAGTGAAAGCCGCGAGAAATGCGGTAACGACTGTGAAGAGAATGAGTATTGACATAGCCAGGTGATATTGATAGGTTTTTTTTTAACATCCAAGAACCAGCGATAGCGTCTTTATAGCCTTTTTCAGGGTTCCTGGTCGGGATGTGTCAATGGACATGAAATGGACACCGCATGGGGGGAACGGGCTAATGATCAATAAATATTCGACGCTAATGGTGCCCACCGTTTCGACCAATAGAGCCGAGCCTGAAATAATCCCGGGGCAAATCCGAAATGAACCCGCCCACAAAAGAAATAAAGTTCAAGGACGCAACCATGCAGTGAAGACCTGCAGCTTCATCAAGCTGTATATGAGAGGTAAGCCCCACATGGTAACGCATTTTTCCGCGGAAGCACGAAGGCGTATCCAAGTCAACACTAGCCCTTATACGGCTGCAAGGGTGGGTATCCTAAATTGGTGGGATTCGAGGTGCAGTCAAAGTAGGCAAATACAGGAAGCCATCTGACTACCGGGGAAGATGATAATGCTCCTCTCAGAGGTTGATGGCATTCGACCTAGCTATTGTTCGAGGGTTGGATGTAAGCTGACCTTTGGGAAAGGGAGTATTGCTAGAAGCCTCTACGGTGACAGCGGCCATTTTACAATAGTGTGTCACAGCGCAGCGGTAGATCTAGAAGATAGAGCTTATGCTAAAGTATGGGATAACTTTGATTACGGAGGTCTTCTGAAAACACCGAAGCGCTCGATGATATCGATCTAAGGAAGGAATGCTTAATATATCTCGCCGTTTGCCGTTTGAGCTTTCAGCATGCTTCGAAACATAGCAATTTCAAGAGTCTCAATTGGCATGAGCTCCAGTCGCCCCCGCTTACCACGATAGTGACGACGCTGCTACACTCCCATCGAAGATAAACAAACTTCTCGTCGTAAGCTATGATCGCGCCACAAATCACAAATAGAGTCCCAAGCGACGCAAACACCCCAAAGATTCCATTCCTCATGCAACGTTCAGAGCCCCCAATCTGCTTTTCGCAATTCTCCCAACGTCCACAACTGCGCGATCCAATTCTTTTATCCACTCTGGTCCTCCGATCTCCACGTGCCCAATCTCACCGTCCCCATCTCCTTGAGAGCCTCCATCTCTGGCAGCCCCCAACACCCTTTCCATCTCATCCCTGATTTCCGCCCTCGACCGTCCATTGACGAACGTGATATACCTGAGCCCAGGGTACCGCCTCTCATATAACACGTTGAGGTGGGCAAGCCGGGCTAGAACGTCGGGGGGCGTGGCTTTGGCGGCTTGTTCTTGCTGACTAAGGTGCGAGAGGTTCGCAACCTCACCGATACGCGGGTGGCCCGCGATGAAAGCCGCTTTGGTTTGCGGATCCCAGGAGGATATGGTGGTGATGGCGAGGTCAATGAGGGAGGAGTATGTGGGGATGTACGGGGCTTGGGATAGGGACTGCGAAGAGAGCTCTGGGACAAGCTTGAAGAGGAGGACGGGGGATGGCTCGAATAGTGTTGAGAGGGCCCCAGCTAGTGGGGAGTCGCGCGTTCCTTGGCAAGAAAGCACTTCTGATAAGGGTGGTAAAGTTATCATTGTTGAATCCTGAAATGTGAGAGTGAGCTAGCGAATTTGAGTTTGTAACTGGCAATCCTTCACCGTCGATTGAAATGAATGATATTCTGCTCTCTGCTAATTACGTCACGAGATAATAATCCTCTTCTGACGCCCTGTATTATTTTGCATTCTTGCCGCGCACGTTGATGACGGTTACCGTGTACTAACTTGATATATGACTCTTTGTAGAAGGTTCTAATTTACTACAGCATTTGAGAGTCGATTTATCAAAGTTTCTCCATCCCTATGTTGTCATGCAAATTGGAGTTAGTGGTAGGATTAGCAAGGCCGTCTCCATGCACCGCATGTAAATGACCGTGCCTTTCCCTATATTAGCTGCTCAACAGATTTATCTGGTAGCACTTGACCTTGTTCATAGTCAGAGTTTCGTTCGATTTCTGGATACCCCGGGCAGTTGGGGCCAAAAGGGAACTAGGGTTGAGTCTCTTTACAAGTCTTCAAAGTCTAGCGTTTCTACCAGTACGTTGCCTCCTACTGCGCAGAGCCGTCCCGATCCCCCGCGTTCCAACATAGATTATCGAAGGAAATATGATTCTCCGCATATATTGGAGGAAATTTCACGCTTATTTTGGCGTCGAGAACATGGTAACCAGGAACTCTTCCAACGCATAGTGGTCGGATGGAATATGAGAGTCGGTGGAAGCCAATTGAGCGCCAGCCTATTTTATTACCATGCACCATGTCAGATGGACAGGGTAGTCTGGATAAACCCAAGTACGAAACAAGTTTTCCAGGAGTCTAGTCCCATTTGTGAACCAGCTTCGGAATTCCGGGTTTCTTGCTTCATCACAGGTCCCTAAATGTATCGAATCTGAGTCTGTCCCGTTGGGTATGGAAGGACCGAGTTGTGGAAGGGTTGTTGACTCTATTGTTTCAGGCTTGTCAAATTGATTTCTGCAGAAGGAGTTGGCCAGTTTGTTAAAGTTACATGTCGAGTACGTTTACCAGAGTCAGAGTTTCCAGGTTTCCAAGTTGTATGTCAGCTCCACCAAGCGAGTCATGGAAAGCTAGTCTATTTTTTTTTCAGTGTCGTAAAATAAGAAAACACTTCAAGCCCAGGAGAGAAAGGGGGTGGAATGAATGTCGAGAAGTTGTGAAATCTTGGGAGTCCTTATGATCCGTTAATAAAACCTTTTCCCACATGATTTAATTGTGTCGCAAACTGACCAGGGCATAGATTCTAACGTATTTTGAATATTAGTAAGTTGGCTTTCTCGCAGAACTTGAGCGACGTTACGCCTGAAAAAATACGCAGATCTCGGCGTGAGCCAAATGAAGTTCCAAATGTTCTTCAAGATCCTTCGGGTTAGAGCGATAATTGACTTCGAGTGAGCTTTTCGAGAAGGATGGAGTTTCAGCATAGTTCTCGTAGTGATAAGAAAATCGCTAGATGTGAAAACTCCGGAATCATTTAGCTTTTTACATTCCAATTTCTCCCTTCTTGGCCTGATAGGTAATGTCCTGGAAACCTTCGGGAAGTTGCTCCTCTCTATTAGGGAGAATCTGTGACCTGCCTTTCCTGAATTGATATCCCCCATTTGGTCAGAGTCGTGTGGGATCCCGCGTAAGATGTGCCAGTGGCTGCATCGGATCTATTGACCATGTTGTGTGCACGAGACCGGAGCAAAAAAAATTGGCGAGTATGGGCAGTTGGTAAATCTCTCCAATGGAAGGTCGCCAGGAGAAAAATAAGAATACTTCTGATCAAATGCCTCCACTCCTGCGTTACAGACTTTTGCCTGATGGTGAGGAGACTTACTTAGAAATCAGGTTTCATTTCGAAGGAAAACTCGACACGGTGCGGAATTTGTGAAAATTCACTTCCAAGCTTGTACGGAGTGCTCTCTCCCAGATCCATTTCTCGTTCAGTGTCATGAAGCATTTATGGTAGTCGTTTAACATTTCCCTAGGCAAGTCAATTGAGGCCTTCAAGCTAACGAAAGGATGTAGAACTTCAACTGGACTTTCATGGGGATGAAGGGCACGCAGCGGCCCTAATGTTATGCAAGACATCATTCCATTGGTAGCAGGCATGGCACGTGGAATTACGTCAAAGGCTGATTTCAACAATAGTCATCAACAAACCACCCGCCCGGGGGTCGTGGTAGTCAGTGCCACTCATTCCTACAGGGGAAGATATTTAATTGTTCTTTGTCTGGCTCATCCGTCAGCGTATAAAAGTGGCAATTCCCGACGACGCGTGACGCCGTACCTAACACGCCAACACCACACTCCAAACTATCACCTATGCCCCGACCAGACGCACCGCTGCGTCCCGTATGCCGCTACTACAATACGCCCCGTGGATGTTTCGCAGGTACAGAGTGCCACTTCTTACACGGAGACCCTGCGGTGCAGAGATATGCTCCTGTGAGTGTTTTTAGTCAGGTATTCTGTGTTGAGGATGGATTTGGCTAAGTGACGTGCTATATAGTATGAGGAGGAGAAGAGGTGTAGGTTCTTCGAGGCGGGATATTGTAGACGGGGAAAAGATTGTTGGTTTCGGCATGTTGACCCCCATGGTGCCAACAAGAATAAGGATGCGGATGGCGGAGCGGCGAGTACATCGACTTCACTCCTGGAAGGAACATCGAACGAGAGCGAGGGTGATATTTCGTGTGGGGTTTGTTTTGAGGAAAAACCGGTGTTGTATGGGCTGCTCAGTGGGTATCCATGCACAAATTAATCAACAATTACACTCTAATGCCCCCTGCAAGGTGGCTGCTCACACGCTTTTTGTCTCAATGTACGGTTTTCGTCTTCTTCTAAATGATATACTTCATCGATTTCCCAACAGTGCATTCGCCGATGGCGCGACCCCGAGGGCAAAGACCATGACATGACAGACTCTGGTATCCACAAGACTTGTCCCATGTGTCGCCTCCGCACGAAGTTCATAGTGCCATCGAGTCGGTTTTATGGTCAGGGGGACCCACAGAAGGAGGAGGTTGTAGAGCGGTATAAGCAGAGTATGGCTCGGGTGCCTTGTCGGTGAGCTACACCATCTCGCCACAAAAAGAGGATGTTGATGCCCCCTGGGTAGGTATTTCATAAGATCAAAGCCGTCGAATAGATTCTGTCCCTTTGGTAAATTCTTTCTTTGCCTCCAATTATGTGCGGCACTGTCTAGTTCTGATGCATACGACACAGGTCGAGACTGCTTCTACCAGCATGCCAACCCTGACGGAACCCGCTATGAATTCACAGAAGGGGTAGATGTAATGATGACGGTAATGATGAGGGTTCGCTTACTATCTACCCCATCACCCTCTGACGCGAACACTCCTTGATGAATCTAGCGATGGCACCGCCGTCGCACGGGAACCCGTCCTTCCTCCCACCGCACAGACCCCATCCAAGCTGCGCTCGAAGTCCTCGAAGGCTTTGCAGAAACTCTAGCCGCTGGTGACGACACACAGGATTCGGGTGTTAGTCCTTCCACATTTTCTTCGCAGTCGGATCTAATATGACATACAACCTACCGCCGGCTCATTATATTGCGTAATGATGCCTTGATTTACTGGCATTTTTGACGCTGCTGCAGACGCGCCGAGCCATGATTGACATGCATGTCCGCGACATGCTGCGAATCATGGGGGCGGCGCCTGCGCTACGGACATTAGCACAGTTAGAACTGATGGCGGGGCCAGATCATGATGAGGCTGAGGTATCATCATTGGGGGAGGAGTTGGTAGAGGCCACACCTGCTGAAGCGGCCGATGTCCCCCATTCGATGACTCCAGCGCCATCATCTCCTTCGCCTCGCTCGACACCTCTCCCGAGGCACGACACGTCTTCTTCCTCATCTTCTTCCTCCGCTACAGAGGCCGCAGCTGCGGGGAACATGCCATACGAGTCGCAGGACCCAAGGTCACTACAGAACACGACCCGCGTGACTCAACTAACAAGCGGTGATTTTGCGTGGATGATGGAGGAGAGGCAAGGAGACTCAATTGGGCAGGAAGGATGTTCTTCTTGAACACTTGAGGGCTGGGGTATGGTGGAGTACAGATGCATATGCATTGAAGAAACTCTGCCTCAAGGATAAAGTAGAAATAGAGACCAAGTGTATCAATTAGTTATATAGGATGTATGCATGTGCTATGATTACAGTTATATATGTATGTATCTATGTATGGTATTGCATCGAATTAATCACCAGTTGGTAGATTTATGGCATGGTGCAAAATTCCCTGAAACAGTAGGAATATCCCTGTTTCCCATTGCAAACCAATCGTCCTCCACCCTTCTCCAGCTATTTCTATAACCTATGATTCACGGATGTATTACTGAAAAGCAGATTATTCTCAACTTTGGAATATGACCTAGAAAGTGGATGATCATTTAAAATAACTCACTAATTTCCCAGCAATAGAATATTCCTGAGAACTATTCTGAATATTTTCTGATACAGATTTCAGTGATATCTGATCTGTCAGAGTCAAGTTCTAGACAAACACTGGAATGTCATGGAATATTCAGAAAGGGTGTCTGTCCTCATAAATCACCTCAGCATTTATTTTCCATGCTGCCCTGGTTGTGTTGGTTTGGAGATATCCTTCTCTTTATGTTATACTTAGTTTTTGACCCCATTTTATTTTTATCATTGCTCCTCAAACCCAATCCCCAACCCCCATAGTATATACATAGGTAAGGTACATGTATGCTATTAAAAAGTGATAGGAATAAAAGAACAAGGGAGGTAGGAAAATTGTGAATGGAGAAAAATATTAACAGACCAGAAATACATCCTGAAATGTGTTTCCAAATTGCATGGCACTTCAGGTAGAAACAACCTTGTGCTAATCCTTTGGATAATGATCCTGAGTGTTAGGGATGCTTAGACCATTGAGTATGATGGTATTTCCTGTCACTGCAAGCTTTGGCAGAGTAGAATTGGCTTGGTCATTGAGTTCCTTGAAAAAGATGGGGATAGTGATGGGGATAGTCAGGGTGCTTCTTGTTGAGATATTTGATGGAGGGATGTGATACTTGTGAAACTGTAGTACAAATAAATTTCCACTTGGGTAGTTAATTAAGGCAGTAACAAAAGAAAATGACAGCTGCGCTCACCACCTCAGTATTTCCAAACACTGAGGGTCATACTCCTTAGGATTTGCTTAAGTAGATCAAAAATGAGCTTTTAACTAATAGACTAATTATGGTAGCAGAATTTGTTTCAGGCTGCTCTAAGAACAACAACACTTCTTTCCAAGAAAAGCATGTGATTGGACCTGAATATTGATTGTTTCACTAAATATCAATAGAGTGATTCATGAAACTTGATGAATGGCAGGGCTGTTGAGTGCAATGTTCTAATAAAAGTGATAGTGGTTCAGACACCAAATGAAGCCTTCAGAGGTTGTTCTTCAGCGAGGAGAAGATGGTGGTAAAAAGGGCTAAAATACAATTATGGCAATGTACTACTTTCCTTCACATTCAAGTCCACTTTTTGACCCAAGAGCATCCCTTCCATCCAGACTCCTGATTTTTACAAGTTCATTTTCTATTCTGGAATTTCTTTATTTCCACCTGGACTTCCAACCTTACAATTTTTATAAAAAATTAATAAGATTATATTCCACTTCCCCCTTCTCCCCTGGTCTCACCCTCCTTTTCCTTCCCTTTTCCTTTTCCATTATCTCCACTGTTTCTATCCCCCTCTGTGTCCTGAGATCCTGGCCAGGTTACACCTGATGATTTCCACCCAAGGAATTGTACCTTGGGGTCATTCCTGGGCTCCAGGCTAACACAATCTCACACCAATTGGTTGATCAATTAGGTAATTCTCACCAGTGCCACCACAGTTTGGGCTTGCACTTGTACACTAGCATCAAGGGCTGCTATCACTCACATCTATGCCTGGTAGATACCTTCAATAGATCTCATGGGGTTCTGCATCCCAGATTCCAGCCTTGAAAAGGGACCTTCTGGAATGGCAATGAACACCACCCTGGACCCCAGCACTACCCCTTCTGGGTGTGCCTATTTACTCAGCCCCAAATTGTTTCTTTCCTTTCTGATGGTCTCATGAGACCTTTTTAACTCCAGGTTTTCTACCTGGAGAGCTCACATGCCACTTTCTTCTCCTGGCACCACAAGCATGCTTTCTGGCCACTCTAGATGACACACTCAATGTTCTGGGCCCTACAGGCCTGGCAGGGGATGGTGGGCACTGGCACTGGCTAACCATTTCTGTAGTCAGCTTCCAGACCCAGAATACTGACTACCTACTTACCTCCACCCAAGAAGCTGACTCTAGTGGTCTGCTTCCACTCAGGACTGGCAGGTTGTTGTGGAATTCCCTGGAGGTGCATATCTCCACCTCCAAAGATCTCCAAACAGGTGCTTAAGTGTAGTATAGGAGGAGAAGGGAATATATACTAAATTCCTTAAGTTCAATCTCATTTAATGGGTTTCAATTCATGGCTTACAGTTTTCTAATGTTCTAATGAACTTGTGGATGAGTTTTCAGAGGCAGAACATTATTATTATTCAGGTAGCTAGTTATTATTAGTTCCCAGGCAGGGATGCCCAGAACTATACAGTAGCACAGGCAGATGTGGACAAACCCTTCAGTGTTTTGTATCACTGAGTGAGATTCTATGTACAGTACATGAAGAAGGGGTTTATATACATATAATGAGGGTCAGGGATTGGGGACCAAATGATTGAGGTCAGGGTCATAAGCTATGAGGGATTGAGATCAAACATGAAGTAGAAATAGATGTGAAACAAGTTTGAGATAACTGGGCCCTTGGGCTCTTGGGTCCAGGGGCTCAGGGTTTGGGCTTGGGGCAAGTTCTAATGCTTTCTCTTTTTCCACCCATTCCTGGGCTTCTTGATCTGCCTGTTCTTTTTCCACCCATTCCCAGGCTTCCCAATCTGCTTGTTCTTTTCCACCCACTCCCCACTCTGCCACCTCTTTCTCAAGACACTTCTTCTCCTCCTGCTCTGCTTTCCACCTCTCCTCTTCCTGTTTTGTTTTCTCTTCAGCTTCATGCCAAAGCTGCTCCACCTACACCTCCCACTGGTCCTTCATTTCCACCATCTGTTAGGCTAGGTACCATTGCTCCTCATCACCCCTCTCCAATGGCAGCAGCTCAATGGGGGGCTCAGGAGACATTGCTATACTATGATAAAATTTATGATAAAATTTTCTTAATGATGATGGTGGTTAGGAGCAACCCTTGAAAAACTTAAATTTTATTTCAGCCTAACTTTTATATGGTGGCAGTTATTTTCTATGGTCCTTGTGGGCTCAGCCCTTAAGGAGGAGGTACTGTCAAGGCCAGTTTCTGGCCAATTTCCAGAAGTGTCTGGAACCTTCTGGAAACTATTCCAAACAATTATTTGTCTCTATATCTAATTCTATTGTTATTCTTCATCTCCAAGTTATAGAAAACTTCTTCATAACTTTGATAGTTATGACACACATTTCATTTTATTTTAATTATCTCCAAACCTGATCCCAACACACCTAGTATATAAAACCTGTAGTTTACCTGTATGCTCCTCAGTTATGATATTGACTTAACACACCCTGCCTTTTGCCCCTCTCTCTATTCTCTCTCCTCTATCACCACCCATGACAAGCCCTGGCTCTTCTGGGTTTTCCAGTTACTTGGATTTCTGAAATACAAGGACAGAACACTGAGTCAGCATAACATTAAAGTTGAAGCCAAGTCCCTCTGATCTGTCCAGAAGTCCATTGGAACCTCCAGAACCTATATATATGCCAAGTAACCTATCCCAGAATTAATCACACCATTACCAGATATATACATCATTTACCACTAGTAGACATCAGCATTTAACAATTCTGGAGAATTCTCTGAGTTGTAGAATATAGAATGTTAGTAATATGTTTTTTTTTTCAGAAATTCCCAGAAAATCTTGAATCTTCAAGAACTTCCCAACACTAAGAAATTATAAATATATCAGGGATATATCAAGGCCAAAGGCTTAGTTGTCAATCTCTGTATCATCAGGTGAAACACGTGGTACACTTGCTCATGGATATTTTCAACATTGAGATGAAATAGGCAGCAACAGTGGTTTGGCTGTGGGACTGCATTGTAGCAGTGAACCTGTGAAGATCAAATGTTGGTGAGTAATGGAGGACAACATGAGAATCTTAAGGCAAAACTTGAAGTGAAAAAAGAAAGGGAAGAATAAGACTTGCAAGTCCTTGTTCTTCAATCTCTGCCATAGGTTCTGACTTTCAAAGAGTATCGTGACCACATGGGACAGTGAATATTCTGGCTCAGCCCTACTGCAAGTTATGACTAAATTTTTCACATGGTCTGCAGGCTGTGAGACACTTTTTCATGATATCTTACTTAGGAACATTTATGTGCCTGTTAATGCACTTGTGTTGGATATAAATACACCCTAAGTCAAGCCAAATCTTTTCCCATCTTTATTTTTCCTATATTTTTTTCTGATGTGCTCGCATAGATTTTTTTAATATTTTTGCATCTCTTTCTTAGGCCACAATTTATTTTCTCATGCAATTTTACCTTGTGGTCTAATATTTTTGTTTCTGTCAGTGAGTTCCTAAATGCCACATTGTATTTTTGCTTCCATGGAGGTTTTGCCTTCGCGCAGGTGTCTTGGTTGGAGCTACTGCCCGACGCACATGGGCGCCAAAAGGTGCATCCTCCTCAGTGCTTAACCACTGAGGAGGTAAGCCCCCTTGTAATATTAGTGTGTTGGAAATAATAAACTGGCTGGGAATTGAACCCAAGACCCCCAGTATTCCAGTTTGGTGCTTTAACTACTAAGCTACCAGTCCCATAGTCTCAAAGCAATCTGCTATGTTGGATATTCACCTATGAAAGGTAATAAATTACCACAGTGATGTGTTCTTCCAACTGCACTAAAAGGCCACTATGCCAGGTTATCTGGCATTAGTCTGTGGGCACTATTTACTGTAAACAGCAACTTGTTACACATATTCACCAACCATTCCAATGGTATATAACATCACCAAGGTTAGGATTTTCCTTGTATATTCCAAAACTCCCCCTCGAGTCCAAGCCTGACCTTGCCTTGCAGCCATTCCTGCTCATATAATCAAACCAACTCAAGGTCAGAGTTGCTACTATGTGGGAAATTGATATTTCCATATCTATGGCTCTTTCTTTGGTGGTGTTGAAATGTTGCAAGCCGATATAGTCCATTAGATCTGGGTATGGTAGTCATAGTTTTATCAGCTGGGTTTTTGATGGTACAGATTCTGTTATTCAAGGTGATAGTACACTTTGCTTCATCCAGGTGGCTAATGGAGACAAGGGTTGGGTGTGTGAATAGCATCCTTGAGCATGGCTTTGGTTTTACCAGAGCCATTGGGTAGGTCAATGAGGACATTGCCAATACCGAGTGCTATGAGTGATCTACCATCAGCAGTCATGATATCATACCTGAGACAGTGTAGTAATTTTTGAATTTTGATCTGTCTGAACAGTAATGGCTGCTTGTGCCACTATCTATACATGCTCCAAGTTGATTTCTTGGTAGGTCTAGGAATTGTACTACATCTGTTGATCAGGTATGCAGGCAAACACAAACAGTGCTCAGCATTGGCAACAATGGCTGCTTCAGGTAATTTATGGGTATTGTTTGCCTTTGTTGCCTTGGGCCTTGACCTTCCTTTCCACCTCCCTTCACCCAACAGTCTACCTTAAGATGACTGTTCTTGTTGCAGTTTTCACACTGATCATTTGGGTTTGACTCCTCTATCATTGGTGTTCTTCTTCTGCCTTTTCCAATCAGCTATAAGAGCTGATTCAGCTTCTTTTATGCATTCATCACAAATGAGGTGATGTTGTGCTTCTTTGGTGAAAAAGGAGATAAGGTTGAGAGGTGTCATTTTGGGCTTTGTGGAAGTGCCTTGAATTGCACCAATCCTTTTTGCAGCTGTGATGGTTTGGATTGCAGAGTGATAGGATGGCAGTAGAAATGACATAATTATCACAGATAGCCATGCAGTAGATAATAATGATCCCATTTCAATTAAGTTGTCATGACACTTCATCATGAGCTCAAAATGTTGTTCAAGGTTACTAAGGTGTGTTGGGGTATTGTCCAAGTCAGCGAGATGCATGGAGCTAAGCTGATCTTTTGCATTGATTAAGAATAGGGTGCTCTTGGTAGTAGCATCCTTCTTGATCTGTTCCCACATTTCCTTCACTGTCTTTATGTTTTTGATCATAGATCCTACATGTACCAATGTTGTCAAGAGGAGAACATGTTGGGCTAAGCACTTGTGTTTATCAAATTCAACAATACATGTTTCCCTGGTCTTGACTTGTTCTTCTGTTGCATGGGTCTTTCCATCTGATAAGATGGAGATTCCATTGAGTTCTAGATAGGGTTTAGGTACAGTGACCTTTCCTTCTACATACAGCCACAGCCCTGTTGCACCCATGGCTCTGCATAGACAAGGCACATAGTCAGACCAGTTAGAGCTGTCATCATGTAGTTTGGAGATTGCAAGCAAGGTGGAGTCAGAAGCTAGTGATAATGGAATAGATGACATAGGGGATGTCAATGTCGGCCAGGGCCCATAACCTGTTGCAACTATGAAATGGGTCTCAACTTTGAATCAAGAAGATGTTGTATAATTAGCTACCTATGAAACAGCTAATCAAAGTCAGAATATAGCCATGTCCAAGTGTGATCAAATCTACTCACATCTCAACTTCAAATCAAGAAGATGAGATGTGTTGTGTACTAAACTAGGTGGTTATCTAATAGCGGAGTTTGTAACAGAGCCAGTGAGTCAGAAGTAGGAAAGAGAATAACTGCAACTGGTTGAATATTCCAACGCTTACTCCTCAGAGTATGATTTTAGAAGAGAGAATCTACATATAGGCCTGTTGGTTGAAAAGAATGACCAGATTAGGATTTGAACCCAGGGCTATAGCTTATGGTGTTAACCACTATACCATCTAGTCTACATGGGTAACCTTTCAGGTTGACTCATTGAGTGTCAACAATATGTCATACACATTGAGTACAGAGCCTTTACTTAGTTATCAGATTGCCAATACTTCTCATAAGCTCTGTATGCATAATTGTCTTATCAATGAAGACTGTTTTACTTAGAGGTTGAATAGTATGTGGATTAGACAATCCAACAAGGCCATCATCACACATGCCACATAATTTTCTTGTCTTTCCCTTTTTCCAGATTTGTTCATTCAAGGAAAAGAAGCACCTGGTGTTGTTATTATGTATGCAGACACACATCATCTCTGAGGCATCCAGGTGCTTAAGTGCCATTTACAGGGGAGATGAGGCACATATAAGTCTACAATTCTGTCAATTATCAACTTCCATTGGTTCTTGTAGATACAACCAGTTACATTTGGAATAAACTCATAGATGACTCTGGAAAGCAGTAGCTACTATAGTTTGGCCAAGAGACACAACTGGTTTCATCTGGTCAAATCATATATTAGCTAGGGACCCATGACAAGCCTCTCTGCTATCACTGAGGTGGTAAGTCCAATCTCATTGTTAGAGAATCATTCACTAACTACCTAGATAGATAATTTGTTATCTACAGTTTTTAAAATACTTCATTTCATTGCTGCAACCGGTCATATATTTTATCAACACCCGGCATCAACCTCATCCACAAATTGACTCGGTGAGATACCCTACGCGTTGCTTCCGAGAACCTTCGCGGTAATGTGGTGAGGGATGGCTCGGAAAGGTAACAATTCATCGAGGCAAACTTGCGCACGGCAATCTCACAGAAAGAAATGTGTAGCATGATCCCGTAATTGAAGGGAGATAGGTAAATACTCACTCAGATACATCTCTAGCGGCCTTTTCAACCACGTTAGGCCTGAAACTTAAAGCTCTGAGGTATGCACGATGAACAAAAAAGGCGCCTCTGTGCCGTTTCTTCCGTAAACATGATATTCTCATAGCAGCCTCGGCGCCATCCTGAGAAGCTTCAAGCTGGGAGACCTAATGACTTTCTCCTATTCCATTAGCTATGTAGTTCTCTGCCTCTTTCTCAGGTGGCAAGTAAATATTTTGCATGAACTTCATCCATATTCGTATCAACGCTTGCTGAGGGTATTTTTTCCGCATATTAATACAGATCTCCCCCGCATCACAAGCAGACACGGATACCACGTGTAGCGGTCATCCGCGACTCCACGAGCACCTCAATCTTAGATTTTAGAGGCCAAGGGAATCACACGTTCTCGGCAACCTTTTATCTGTCAGCTACGTTCTTTCACACCATTCGAAAAAAGATACCTCTGCACCACAGGGAGGTGTCCATTACCCACGACTGAAACCGAGATTGTTAACCGCGTCTACGATTACCGGAGCTGTCACAGCTCCACCCCGAGAAACCAAGTCTATATCGCTTTGCTGCTCAAGTGATCGACGGAATTCTCACCGTTTAGGCGCGAGTGCTCTTGGATGGCTATGATGTAATATACTAGCCAATGAAACTCCAAACTCACTCTTGGAACTTAAGCCATGGGATTCATGTTTGGACCTCAGGCAGGCATCAATTGAGGCTCACTGGTGGGTGCATCAATTTGTCAGCTACTGCCCCCAGATCCTTGACATGGATCCGAATAAGAACTTGGTGACTCAAGTTCTCAAGCAACAAGTACTATGGCACTGATAATTGTATCGGGTTGGTTACATTACCGAATGTAAATCCTCTACAATATCAAGCAGCCCCAAGTTATGACATCCTATGATGCAGATTTTCTCTCTTCTTCTAGTACAAATTGACTTATCCAGGCTCATTATAACTACTTTCATTTCCTTCTGCTGACAGCTAGACACGCTAGTATCCGCTACGACTCCTACAACTCCTTAGGGCCCAAGCAGGTCACAGTCACGCAGTAAACAAACTCGTTCATGCTTCCCATGCCAACAGGTTCGGAGAACAACATTGAGAAACCTCGCATAAAATTAAGACGGCACGAAGAGGCTTCCCCTGCCTAGAATTGGAAGGGCACAGGGAGCGTCTCTGGAGTGTCCCTCATCTCGTCTAAAATCAAATGCTCAAACGTCGACGAAAACCCAACTCTTGGAGTCAAAATGTCTAAATGCCACAAATTCGCTAGAAAGCGGAGGATTGACGTGTGCGTGTACACCTTCCCGTTGTTCCGTCCCTCGTGCTCGATCACACTCTTTCCAACCCAGGGAGAGATAAGATAAGTAGGCACGCGCACACCGAGGCGTGTAAAGTCAAAGGTGAAGGGTTGACCGTCGAGTGCGGTCTCAGTGTAGGTGAGGTTGTCGCCAGCGGGGACATCCTTAGGGGGAGGTACGTGGTCCGCAAATCCACCGTGTTCATCGAAGGTCATGATGAAGAGGGTCTGATCCCACTGCGGGGAGGCGCGAAGGGCCTCGTAGATGCTCTTTACGAATATCTGGCCGTTTGTCGCAGAGCTAGGGGGGTGGAAGGACTGGTTGCTGCAACACTCGGGGTTGATGTACGAAAACTGGGGAAGCGTACCCGCCTGGGCGTCCGCGAAGAACTGGGATTGGAGTTTCATGTTGGTGATGGCAGCTCCGCTGGAAACGGTCCAGTTGTAGAAGATGGCGTCGCCGAAGAACTGTTGGGGAGTGTAGTTTATCCAGGAAACATTATTTTCGGAAAGCTGCTGGAAGACTGAGCGGACAGGAATGGCTGAATTTCCAAAGTCTGCGTCGTTACGTCCGTGGCCGTGCGAGGTGCCGGAGGTGACATATGCGCGGTTGGGGTCGGTGGGGCCTGGGACAGCGCAGAACCACTTGTCGAAGAGAACAAAGTTTTCGGCGAGCGTCTCCAGGACAGGGATGTTTTTCGGGTCAAAGAACTCGATCGACTCAGACGCGCGGGTAATGTTGCTGGTCTTGAAAGTGAGCTGCTGCTCGGAGAGGAAGCCCTGCATGGTCTCCGGAGAGCTGGAGGTGGGGTGAAAATTGCCGAAGAGTTCCATGTTGACACCAGTGACGCCGTGGTTTGGGTCATCGGAGTCGACGTTGGCGAGGGTGGGTGTGGCGCAGACAGTGCCGAGGCTGGGATCAGTGGTATTGATGGGGTTGCAGAAATTCTTGTTCACAAGCCCGTCGATATCATCGCTGTAAGTGAAACCGCCAGCGACGTTGTCGAACGACCTGTTCTCTTGTACAAGGACGACGACGTTCTTGATACGATCTGAGATGCGCGAACCGTCATCGTCGTTGCCACTATTGGTATTGCCATCTGCGCGAGCAAAGCGCGAGACTGATAGGACAGCGAGAATCGCGAGGGAGGGAAGAGCCACCATCACAAGCGCGTTTCAGGACACTGGTACGTCTCTTGCCTTGTGGGATATTATATGTGGAGACATTAGGTGCACGTGTGTCGAAAAGAAGATATTGGTTTTCGTCGGGTGTTGTCGCGGGAGACGAACGTGGACAATTTGGCAGCACCAGCCGTGGATGCAAAGAAGTGTCGTGTGCCGCATTGGACATCAGGTCGAGTTTGTGCCTGGCGTCACATTCCACATGTTCCTTCTGATCACTACCTCGTAAGCGAAACGCACCAAGTCTCTGATCTCTCTCTCTCTCTCTCTCTCTCTCTCTCTCTCTCTCTATCTATATATCTATGTTGTCTGTCCTTGTAGGATAAGAATATGGATGATACATGCTTATGCGCTCTCATATAAGAATAAGGCCAACAGAATACAACTGAATATTATAATGACGCCTCAACTTAATTAGTTATATCTTCTCCACACTGCGATGCCACCCAAAAATAACGCATTGGAAATTCAGAATACCCTCGGAATCGATGCACACTGGAACCTAAGGCCTGCCAACTTGTAGTTTGCTGGCCTCTCTTGCACCGTAAAGTTAATATTCGTAGCCAAGGACCAGATATTATTCGGGTTAAGGGTTGAACTTTGGGATCCTTAAAGTCGTGCGGGGATGGGAAGAGTTTCACCTTGTTCAAGTTAATTACGAAGCTCATCTTCAACAGTGTGAGCCAAGCCGGGCCGGGCCGATCCCTCGTCGAACAGATTCAGGGTCACGAGCTTGCTGCTCCTTTGAAAGCTGTTAGCGCGGACTTTCCCTATCGAGGGCATTCAGTCCCAGCTCCTTGCAATAACGAACAGCTGCTTGTCTGAGGAGCGATACAATCATGCTTACCTCCCTCCCAGCTCTGACCGATATTGCATGCTCCGAAAGCGGTCTTCTCCGATCCTTCGGGAAGCAAAGTAGCAAAACAAAGGCATATTCCTAGACTTGTTGCATTTCGGCAGGGTGGGGTGATCCTCGCGCGAAAATATTCTATATTGTGTAGATCCCGAGGCCACCCCCAGATCCTGTTCAAAGCCTACATGAGCTCCACACTTGAATCATCCTGGAACTCCAGGACAAGCGGCAAGTTATTTGCTGCGATTGGATGTTCCTAATGTCCTGGCCAGTGTCCTAAGCTTGAAAAGTAGGAGCCTTAAAATCTTTGAGTCATGCATTGGGACCTCCGAGCAGTGGCGCAAGCTTCCTAGGCTCCCACATAACAGGAAACTACGTGTCTCCGGAATTCTCTGCTGTGTGGCGCCGAGGAGGAGACTGGCTCTCCTTATCCTTGCTTCATAGTTCTGGAGAACGATGTCCAGTCAGCGAAATCTCGCAAGAAGAGCTCAGGCTTCTACGGAACATTAATCAGATCATTCCCTAGTAACGAAAAGTTGCGCTCATTTCTGATCAGCAGGATCTTTTTTCTTTAGGGAGGACGGATTAGAACTGGCGAAACTAGACTTTAGGCCCACGTACTGACTGTGTTTTGGGATAAATTTTTAAAATTGAGAGCAGGTAGTTCTCGTAGTACACCTCCTTTCCGTTACGAAACAAAAGCTGTAGATCATCCATGCATGACATTGTGTGGCAAAGTGCATTTGCAATTTTTGTGTGAGGCTGGAGTTTGGAATGGTGATGAACAAGTTATGGGAACAGTATATTTGGGTTATTGTGTTGGAATATGAATAGATATGAATTGGAGCAGAAATGATGTTCTTTTAGGAGAAGGGGAGAAGATATATGACAGAGGTACTTAAAGAGACAGTAGAGTTAGTTGAAAGATATTATCTCATGACTGTTGTTTGGGGTGCTTGGGCTGAAAGTTAGTCGTTAAACTGAGGATAAGTTCTAACACACTTGGATTGAAGGTGAATGTAGCAAGGATTGAGTCTCTGTTGGAGTTTTGCATGTATTGTCAGCTATGGATTTATATGAAAAATATGGAATATAGTTCTCTATTTTATCCCTGTCCAATGATAATCTCTCTCTAATAATTCCCTCCACTATTGATGGCACTTTTTGAATCTAATCAATGTTATTGGATAGTGATGTGGGGCAGCATTATGGAATTAAACTGTATCAGCACCTAAAGCCCATGTACTGATGTATGTGAGCAGAGTAAGGGAGATAACTTTTAAAAATTTAACAGTTTTGAGGTGACTGTAGATTTCAATAGACCCTGTGAAATGCTGTTGAATGTCCAAGAGTGATCCTTGATAAATGCACTGGTACTTGAGCTATTCAACTATCTTAAGGAGCACAAGGGACTTTTGGAATTTTACTACCATGAGTTTATGCATCAGAAGTAGAGGCCTCTTTAAGTAAAGAAGTCTCTATGATAGTGATCTAATGGATGGTAAAGAAAATGGGGGAGTGGAATGAGTCTGGGTTTATTAGGGAGGTGATGGGGGTGGGGCAGCTGAAATATCTTCATGTAATTGTATTCTATCAATTCTGTAACTAAATTTGTGTCTTGGACAATGCTGGCTTTGTCCACACCATCTATGCTTACTCGATTGTGACAGATGGGTGAGCAAGTCTGGTTGCGATGCCAGTGCTCTTTTGCACAACTTGGACAGGGGCCATGCTCAAGCAGCATAGGAGTGAAGTGAAGAGCCAGAGGCTCGGGAGGCTGACCGTTGGGGATGGCCCAATGGAGGCACGCTGAAAGGGAGAGCAAGCAATCTATCACGATCACAATTTGGACATTACATTCATATCGTCCTCATTCCGAACAAATCCTTCCAAAGCATTTTGTCCGAAGTCCGAAGCAACATACCCACATTCCCATCAATTTCATCCAACAACTCTTTTATCTATCATTTCGACTCAAACACTCCATCTAGTGAAACAATCCCTGTGAAACAATCATTGGTCGGGTCCAATCATATTCTTTTTTTAGAAAAGAACCACCCTGACTATCCCCATCACTATCCCCATCTTTCACCATAAAATTATGGATTGAGTTATTCATATTCACTCAAAGCTCACGATGACATACCATATCATCAGACTTGATGATATGAATGTTCTAGACTCTCATAATGACTCTCCCAAAGATTTAGGCATGGCTATCTCTACCTGAAAAGCCATACGATTCAGAAACATGTTTCAGGAGCTGGTCATAGTCTATTATCCCTTTTTCTTCATTCACAATTTTCCTTCCATCATTACCCTTTGTTTTCTATGGCCTTTAATTAGTATACATATACCTTGGCTATTTTCCGATCCTCACAGACTCATTCCCATTCGCCTTCTATTCCAAATCCTTCGGTATATAGCTAAACAATCTGCATGTATGTTCCCTAGTTCAATTATTGTATGTCAACTTGATTCTTCTACTCACACTTGCCAACTCATCCTCAACTCACCTTAAACAACAACTTTATATTTGAGTAAGCACTCCAATTCCACTTTTATTAGTTAAACCCACTTCAAAGAATGTAAGATTATTGGCTGTGATCGACATGGACTGCCAAGTTCATTCGATCTATGAGATAGAATCCTTTCGGAACGTCTATCTCTTCGGAACTATGCATTTCATTTGCAAACATTCCAAAAGCCATTCACTTTTACTGTAGGATTTCTGTCTACTTTCATAAACCATTCTAGTATCATTAGGAATATTTCCGAACAGATTCACTAACCCAGCATTCTTCTATATCTTTTATCACTGATATTTGGATTCTGACAAAAAGCTTCATATTGAATGTGCCCTTCATTATCAGGGATGCCATCATTCACGGAAGTGTGGTTAGGCCAAGATAAATGATGGATCAACTGGCACCTCAAGGGCTTGCAAGGATGTGTCACAGAGCCAAGAGGGGAACATTGAAAGTTCGAGTAAGGGGGAGCCAAAAAAGGGCCAATAGCATGGCAACTGGCAATGAGGGTCTCAACAGCTTTTGATACTGAATCAGGGAATTCTAGGGTACTTTTCAAATTGTGACAGCAATGATCGCCAGAAAAACTGATGTTGGCACTGAATTCTATTATATGCAAAAGTGTTTTAACAAACTGCTGATCAGGATAATCTTTAAGATAAGACTCCCAAGCATTTTTTACTAGGTTGCATGAAACTCATGGGAGGCCTTCTGTTGAATAGGGTGGAGCATTGCAACGTGGGTCAGTGTTTGGACGTGGGGAGGAGGAGGACCTGTGGGGAACACCTCATTATTTGGTAAGGTGGCAGGAAGAACTTGAGTGTTTCGGAGGGCGTGGCTAGAAGTAGTGTTAAATAAGTTGGGATGAGAGGAAGGCCAAATATCCAATGGGCAAGGACGAGGGGTGGACAAAGGTAACAGAGACCCATTTGTCCTGCCTTCTTCCTATGCTGTCTTGGCTTTTTCAGTACAGGTTGATCGCCCATGGTCAGTGCTCCTGCAGTTCTTACACTTGTGCTGGCACCCATGTGTGCAGGGTGAAGCACATGTCCCAGTTTGGAAAGCAAAACATGTCTGTTTAGCATTAGATGTAGCAGTAGACTGTGTAGCCAGTTTATTGGGTAGGGATTTTGGATTTCCATAGAGGTGTAGGGAGGCCAGTTCACTGTCTATAACATGCCAGCCTGAGTAGTCACCTTCGTGCATTTCAGCCAAATGACAGTTGTGGAACATGAAATGATACTGCAGTACTGCAGACCATTCATAGCATGCGTAGATCTGGTACAGGATGCGGAGGTATTTGGAGCAGCCTAGAACCACTTGCTGGGTAGCTGCAATGTTCCCCAAAGTGATGATAAAATATTGCAGTATCTCGAAGTAGATTACAAGAGGGTCGTATAGGCTACGAAACGAGGGGTAGTCCTTTGGGGATGCATCTCGTTCTCATTGTGTGAACTCCCCTTCTTCCGAGATTTTGAAGGTTTTAGGCTTAGGGCATTCTTTGACGGTAGCATCTAACTTGTATAAATGGCCAAGCCAGAACTCATGCTTTGCAATCTCAAGCTGCAGCACAGACTCAACATGAGGGAAGGAGCAGTTGATGGACATACCTGAGGTGGGGTTCATTGAAATAGGAGGTATGAATAGCGCTGCTTGGGGAGACTGGAGCACCAGGGGCGGGGATGCTGCACCATATGGGGAGGAAGGAAGAGCGGTTTGTAGAGGCAGTGACATCATCATGGATTGCAATTGGACTTGCTGTGCTTGCTGCATAAGGGACAGCAGCTGCGACAGAGAATTTTCCAAAGAAGTGAGTTGCTGATCAGTTGTAGCGGTCTCTTGGAAGGGGGGGAAAGGGGTCGAGGTAGAAGGAGTGTCCAGTTGCGGGGAGATCGGCACTGTAGCCTCAGGGGGAGGCCTAGCAGGTTGTTTATCACAAGAGCGAGTAGCAGGAGCGTCATGTCACGATCATGATTTCTGTCTCACTTCACCTTCCGAACCATCCACACAACTTCCTTCCGAATTGATTCTTTGGAATCTGAACCATCAACAATTTCGTCACACATGTGCCATTCAATATTTCATCACCCTTAACACCATGATTCACCCTGATAACATCACAAGGATCCAACCAATAGATCAGGTCCTGTTATTACCCTTTCCTCAGAAAAGAAGCATCTTGTCAGAATCCAAATATCAATGATAAAGGTTGTGGGTGAATGTAGTGTTAGTAATCCTGTTCGGAAATGTTTCTAATGATAATAGAATGACATTTGAAAGTAAATAGAAATCCTACAGTAAAAGCAAATGACTTTCAGAATGTTTGCGAACAAAATGCATAATTCTGAAGAGATAGAGGTTCCAAAAGGATTCTACCTCGTAGATCAAATGAACTTTGCAGTCCATGTCGATCACAGCCAATGATCTCACATTCTTTGAAGTGGGTTAAACTAATAAAAGTAGAATTGGAGTGCTTACTCAAATATGAGGTTGTTGTTCAAGTTGAATTTAGGACGAGTTGGCAAGTATGGATAGGAAAGATCAAGTTGACATACAATAATTGAACTAAGGAATATACATGCAAATGTGCTAGCTTTTATATCGAATGGTTCGGAAGAGAGAGCAAATGAGAAGGAGTCCGTAAAGGTCAGAAAGTAGCTAAGGTACATGTGTACTAATTAATAGCCATAGGAAACAAAGAACAAAGGTGTTAGGAAAATTGTAAAACATCAACAGACCAACAATAGTTCTTGAAACACGTTTCCAAACTGCATGGCTCTTCGGGTAGAGATGACCATATGCAAATCCTTTGGATGGCGATCCTACGGGTCTAGAATTTTCATATCATAGAGTCTGATGATATGGAATGTCATCGCAAGCTTCCATCCAATAGAAACAACTTGATCAATGAGTTCATTGGAAAAGATTGGGATAGTGATGGGGATAGTCAAGGTGCTTCTTTCCCAGAAAAGACTATGATCGGACCTGGTTATTGATTGTTTCATTAAACATTTGATGGGGTGACTCCTGAGCTGAATTGGGTGACCTAATCAAATATGTGTGAAGTATTGAGGCAAGGGTGGTTTGAAGTTTCTGAAGGAAGCATTCAGAAGTTGTGGTTCAAAGAAGAAGCCATGTGAGGGCCTAAAATGCAATCATGACACATCTACACTATCCCCATGTTGCAACTTCTAATGCAGCTGGCTACCTGCAGAGGCAGTAACTGGCCTTGCGCATGGAAGTATCAGGTAGAAACATGTTAAGGTTCTAATACAAACTCAGATAAGCTACTATACTAGTTGCTTACTAATACTGTAAGTAGCTTCTACCGCTTGTAATAATCTATAATACCAACACCCCATCACTATCCCCATCTATTTCTAGGAACTCAATATCAGGGTCAATTCTATGCTTCCAAAAGCTTATGGTGACAGGATATACAATTCAATATGTTGACACGTTCATCTCTGACATTCAGGGTCATTGTTTAAAGAAATAGCACAAGGATTCCTCTATCTGAAAAGACATGTGATTCAGAAACAAGTTTCAGGATTTATTTCTAGTTTGTTAAATCTTTTTCCTATTCACAATTTTCCTCCAACCCTTTTTCTCTATTTTCTATGGTCATTAATTAGCATACATGTACCTTAGCTACTTTCCGATCTCCACAGACTCTTCCCCATTCGCTCCTGCTTCCAAACCATCTAGTATATAAGTAGCACATTCGCATGTATGTTCCCCAGTGTCACGATCATGATTTATGGTCTATTCCACCTTCCGAACCACCCGAACATCACGATTCCAAATTGACTCTTCAGAACCCAAATTGTCAGAAAACTCGTCACACATGAACCGTTCAACACTTCGTCACCCTTAAATACCTTGAATCGTCCTAGCAACATCACAAGGACCCAACCAAGAGATCAGGTTCTATTATTAGCCTTTCCTCAGAAAAGAAGCATCTACACTATCCCCATCACTATCCCCATCTATTTCTAGGAACTCAATAGCAGGGTCGATTCTATGCTTCTAAAAGCTTATGGTGACAACACATACGATTCAATATGTGGACACGTTCATTCCCGACACTCAGGGCCGTCATTTAAGGAAGTGAAACAAGAGTTTGTCTACCCGAAATGACATACGATTCGGAAACAGGTTTCAGGATTTATTCCTAGTTCGTTAAACCCTTTTCCCATTCACAATTTTCACCCCACCCTTGTTCTCTATTTTCTATGGTCAGTGATTAGCATACATGTACCTTAGCTACTTTTCCAATCCTTAACGGACCACTCCCCATTCGCTCTTCCTTCCGAATGGTTCAGTATATAGCTAGCACATTCACATGTATATTCCCTAGTTCAATTATTGTATGTCAACTTGATTTCTCTGCTCATATTTGCCAACTCGTCTTCAACTCACCTTGAACAACAACTTTATATCTGAGTAAGCACTCCAATTCTACTTTTATTAGTTTAACCCACTTCAAAGAATGTGAGATCACTGGCTGTGATCGACATGGACTGCAAAGTTCATTTGATCTACGAGATAGAATCCTTTCGGAACCTTTATCTCTTCGGAACAATGCATTTTGTTCGCAAACATTCCGAAAGCCATTCGCTTTTACTGTAGGATTTCTATTCACTTTTGAAAACCATTCTATTATCATTAGGAACATTTCCGAACAGATTCACTAACCCAATCTTCATATACATCTTTTACCACTTTTATTTGGATTCTGACACCCAGTTCAATTATTGTACGTCTACTTGATTGATCTACTCCAACTTGCCAACTTGTCGTGAACTATCTTGAACAGCAACTTGCACTTCAAAGTAAGTACTATAAAACTTATATATTTTGGTTACCGATTCCCCGAAGGGAGAAGAGGTCCTTTTTATATTGGACCCCCCCACATAATCCGCTGTTTGTTCTCACGGCCCATATCCCATTCCCACAAATACACTTTATATAAGCCATTCCCACGGTGTCATTACAAGTTGGTTACTTTTCAATGTCCGACTCTAATGACTGTATCCTAGTATACATTCTTAATAACCTTCTGGGAAATCAAGTGTATACCCGGGGTCTTGTGACCTGAATGTGGATGCTGGGTCTAGGAATGGTTAGCATAAATAAATAGTGTTTTCAATTTGTGGGTGGATTGCAAAAAGTCAATCTCTCCACTTTGGATACTTGTGTATCCTGTTGCTTAATAATATAAACATTCACCCAATTCCAATTTTTCTCCTTCACCTGTCATTCTTTTCTCTTGATCATCAGTGGATCATATAGGTTGTATATCATTTTACCAAGGTGTCTTGTTACTTTTTGTTATCGGTTCCTGGTTAAAGCAAGAGAGCCATTTTAAGCTAAACTCTAGCCCTAATTACTTTGGCGCCATAGACTGCATGAAATAATGAAACTTGTTTTCCTATGGGTGTTTTTCAGTTTAGAAATATATCTTCTTAGCAGAATAATTCCTTCATTTTCTCCCTCACAGGGACTGAGAATGCATACCTGAAAGCATAGCTAATGTCACGAAAAAATGAGATAAACTGCTTGTCATTGTCTGTAAGTTAAGCCGCAAGCAAAATTTCCTGGCTCTGACTATGAAATGCGAAGGAGGCCAGATGATTACATGGGCAACTGCAGTGTAGAGAGGTTATGACAGGTGGGAATGAACAATGGCAATCATCATGTTGAACACTGGTGACACAGACAGTAGACCAAGGAAGAGGGAAGTCACTGTGTAGAATGCTGGTGACACGGAAGGTAGACCAAGGAAGGTAGACCAAGGAAGAGGGAAGTCACTGTGTAGAATGCTGGTGACACGGAAGGTAGACCAAGGAAGGTAGACCAAGGAAGAGGGAAGTCACTGTGTAGAATGCTGGTGACACAGAAGGTAGACCAAGGAAGGTAGACCAAGGAAGAGGGAAGTCACTGCGTAGAATGCTGGTGACACAGAAGGTAGACCAAGGAAGGTAGACCAAGGAAGAGGGAAGTCACTGTGTAGAATGATGGTGACAAGGAAGGTATACAAAGGAAGGTAGACCAAGGAAGAGTCACTGCGTAGAATGCTGGTGACAAGGCAGGTGGACCAAGGTAGACCAAGGAAGAGTCACTGCGTAGAACACTGGTGACATGGAAGGTAGACTAAGGAAGGTAGAACAAGAAAGAGTCACTGCGTAGAACACTGGTGACATGGAAGGTAGACTAAGGAAGGTAGAACAAGAAAGAGGGAAGTCGCTGTGTAGGATGCTGATGACAGGTTAAGGAATAGGGAAGTCACTGCGTACAACACTGGTGACTTACGATGACGGTGGCTGCAAGTAGGTTTAGGGGGCGGCGTCGGACTCCAATCCATAGGCATTTTTGGGGCAGAGTCACTGCGTTGAATGCTGGTAACATGGAATATAGAACAAGGAAGAGGGAAGTCACTGCGTACAACGCTGGTGACTGACGAAGACAGTGGCTGGAAGTAAGTTTAGGGGGTGGCGTCGGACTCCAATCCATAGGCGTTTTTGGGGCGGAGATCGAAAATATTTGAAGCGGTCTACACTGATGGGCCAGTCTGGCCTCGCTAGGCATAAGCTCCTCAGTTCTCAACCGCTGCACTTGCGCTGTCGAAACTCACCAATCATCGTCATTCTTTTTTCATGATTGGTTTGTCTGGCATCACTGACAATAATCTCCAGCTGAATCCCGTCCCGCAATTCCCGTGCTCATTAGGCTGCTGAATTCTACTGCACTGTTTTACTAACGTAGTATCTCTGACCGTGATCGCCAGTCGAACTCCGTGCCACTATCGCCCCTTGCATACCCATCCTCATCGCTTTGATAGAGTCTACTGACTGTGACGTCCAAGCCATCACAGAGGTTCTCTTGAAGTTTCCCGATCATGGCCAGTATTTCCTTTGTTAACTAGCTTGATATTGCTGATCTTGGCCACTAGTTACATCACATACCGCTATCTTCCAATGTATTCCTACACTTGTGAGGATGCTGGCGAACACCGACCCTAACGTTCAAAATGCCGTCACGAATACTCTGTCCAAGCTCTTTGAACACAGTCAGTCTCTCGATATGCCAACCTAGTTTGCTGATATTGATCTTCAGCTGAGCTGTGGACCGCAACCACCACCCGTATTCTCACACTGCTGGAATCCGTTGACTGGAGAGACTAAGTTGCCACTGACTACTGTAAGAGAGTGTTGTGTCAGAATCCGAATAACAATGATAAAGGTTGTGGATGAATATTGTTAGTAAATCTGTTCGGAAATATTCCTAATGATAATAGGATGGTTTTCAAAACTGAATAAAAAGCCTACAGTAAAAGCGAATGGCTTTCGGAATGTTTGCGAATAAAATGCATAGTTCCAAAGAGATAAAGGTTCCGAAAGGATTCTATCTCATAGATCGAATGAACTTTGCAGTCCATGTCGATCACAGCCAGTGATCTCACATTCTTTGAAGTGGGTTAAACTAATAAAAGTAGAATTGGAGTGCTTACTCAAATATAAAGTTGTTGTTCAAGGTGAGTTGAAGACGAGTTGGCAAATATGAGCAGAGAAATCAAGTTGACATACAATAATTGAACTAGGGAATATACATGCGAATGTGCTAGCTATATACTGAACCATTTGGAAGGAAGAGCGAATGGGAAGTAGTCCGTTGGGGATCGGAAAAATAGCTAAAGTACATGTATGCTAGTTAATGACCATAGAAAATAGAGAACAAAGGTTGGGTGAAAATTGTGAATGAGAAAAAGATTTAACAAACTAGAAATAAGTCCTGAAACATGTTTCCAAATCATATGTCATTTCGGATAGACGAACCTGTCACAATCACAATTTGGGCATCGCATTCAGATCATCTTCGTTCCGAAGCAATCCTTCCAAAGTGTTTCATCCGAAGTCCAAAACAACATTCTCACACTCCCATCACTTTCATCCCACAACTCTTTTGCCTATCACTTCAACTCAAATACGTCATCTATTGGAACAATCCGGGTGAAACAATCAGTGGTCAGGTCCCATCAT
>QMFG01000535.1:0-10571 GCA_003314545.1 Ramaria sp. MG151 | reverse complement strand
CAAAACCACCCTATTACTATTTGGGATGTTTCCGAACACTTTTACTAACCCACAACATTTATTGCTATTATTTGGATTCTGACAGAACCCTTGTTTCACTTCCTTAAACCACAACCCTGAGTGTCGGAAATGAACGCGTCAACATATCAAATCATATATCCTGTCACCATAAGCTTTTAGAAGCATAGAATCGACCCTGATATTGAGTTCCTAGAAATAGATGGGGATAGTGATGGGGATAGTGTAGATGCTTCTTTTCTGAGGAAAGGCTAATAACAGAACCTGATATCTTGGTTGAGTCCTTGTGATGTTGCTAGGACGATTCAAGGTGTTAAAGGTGACAGAATGTTGAATGGTTCATGTGTGACGAATTTGTCGACGATTTGGGTTCCGAAGAATCAATTTGGAAGAAGGTTGTTCAGATGGTTCGGAAGGTGGAGTAGGACATAAATCATGATCGTGACATGTTGCTCTCTAGTTGGAGATTTATTAGTTTATTTTTTGAGTTTCAATCCACTTGCTAGGTGCTGGTTGTGTGTCTCTTACTATTCTCAGCTTAATATAACAGAACTCTTTCCCTCCTCCCATCTCAGCAGTGCCTTTCTGCGGCACGTTGTCGTCCCAGCACGGCATAATGTCTTACATCTGGCTGCCCTGTTCGCAACAACTCTCGACCATTCGTGTCACACACACCCGCGGCGTCTGTCTGTCAACAGCAGAAGAAGTCAGTCAGTCAAATTATTCAAAGCAGAAAACAAACTATGGCTGGCACCGTCTCAAGTGTCTTGGAAAGAATCTTATCCACCCAGGTTGTACCAAGCCAGGACGTCCTCAAACTCGTGGTTACTCTTTCGCTGGGAGAACTAATCGCAGTTTCTCTAGCAATTTCGGACGGCATACTCCGCTTGTGCCAGGACAACCCTCCGCCTGTCGTTTCCTTACCACCCGCTTCAATCCCACCAACACCAACACCGCAAGACATTCCGCACCTGCCGCAACAAGTCCTCTTCAGTGATAAAGATCAGATAAACTCAGTAAGGAGCAAACATACCTGTGTCACTTGTTCCAGGCTGTTTCCTACCCCTCGCAGACTCAGACGGCATGTCAGAGTCCACCACCGCCATGGACACTTCATTGGGGCAGCCTATACGATGATCAACGCACATTCTGTGACACGTCACGACAGGTCGACCGCATGAACAGCGCCGCACAGAGCCCAGCACACACCTGGATACCTTGCGCAACTTCATGACCAGCTGCCCCAACATCTTTTTCCACCATCTGAGGCAGGAAAACCACCGGACACACGTCGCATAGCGGAGGACGCATATCGCGACGCGTCAGACACACGATGCGATGCCTCATACATGTGATGCAATGCGTTGGACACGCGACCCAGGCCACCGGACACACGTCGCATAGCGGAGGACGCATATCGCGATGCCTCATACACGCGATGTAACGCGTCAGAGATGCGACGCAACGTGTCAGACACGCAACCCAGGCCGCCAGACACATGTCGCATAGCGGACATGCAATGCGACATGTCAGACACATGGCCCAGGCTACTGGAAACCGAGCAACGATGCAGACCGCCGGAGATGCACCTCATCGCAGAGGACACGCGACGCGACACATCAGACACGTGGCCCAGGCTACCGGAAACTGAGCGATGATGCAGACGTGCCAGACACATGACATAATGCGTCGGACACACGACACAGGCCTCCGGAAATCCAACGACCATACCGACTGCCGGACACACGACCCGACGCGTTAGACACGCAACGCAACGCGTCAGACACACAACCCAGGTCACCGGAAATCCAGCGACAATGCCCACCGCCGGAGACACGTCTCATCGCAGAGGACGCATGTCACAATGCATCAGGTATGCTACCTAGGCTACCCAAGTCCCAGTCCATCTGCTGTACCTGCCCTATTATGCTCCCAATTGCGGCTGCAGATGGATCCCACACATTCCCAGTGTCCACTTTGCTCCCTGGCTGTTACATCACCAGCATCTCCTACTCACAGGTGGAAGATTTGGAGTAGGGAGTTTGTATCTTAAAAAAGGGGTCCCAGCAGATGTAAGAGAGCGTTGCTCTCTAGTTGGAGATTTATTAGTTTATTTTCTGAGTTTCAATCCACTTGCTAGGTGCTGGTTGTGTGTCTCTTACTATTCTCAGCTTAATACAACAGAACTCTTTCCCTCCTCCCATCTCAGCAGTGCCTTTCTGTGGCACGTTGTCATCCCAGCGTGGCATAACGTCTTACACCGCATATACATCTAACATCACCTTATAGTCATAGCTAACTCCTTTGGGTCATTTACATGTGGTTTCCTCCATGAGCTATCTTCCTATGCACATGCCCTGAAGCTTCCCTCTTTTTTCCTCCCATCATAGACACAGCTGAATGTTTGTAGTGGCATATATTGGGTCGTGGCACCTTGCGCTTGCCTTAAGTTCGATGTTACCCTGCATCATGAATTCTGGCAGTATCATGAACATTTTCATTAGCAGGTATATGCAGTACGTTTGTTTATTTCTTAACTTCCCTTTAAACCCATTTTTTTCTTTCATGAAATTCGATGTTGTTCTTTCAACAGGCCTTCCAACTACATTTATCATTCAGGCCAGAATTACTTCATTTTTGCAGCTGACTTCTATTCTCACATGTTTTGTATCCTGTTCAACGTTCCTAGTTCAGCTGCTTTCATTTCTCCTCGCACCCACCAAGCAACTCGTTACTAATGCTTTCTCATTTCCCAGATTGAGCCAACATTTTGTCTTGGAAGCCAGCATGCACGCAGAGGAAGTGATTTCAACCGTGCACACAACCCAGGCATTTGGGATGCAGGGGAAATTTACAGCCCTTTATGATGATCGCATCAGGGCTGCATTGGCTGTGGATTCGAAGGCGGCTATATGCCATGGTGGGTAACGAGCTTGTTTTCTCTTTTTTCCAATCATAACATTCTATCCCACATTCTTCCCTCTTTTACTCACCTTTTTGGCATTTCACCAAGGGGATACATTCTTTTGACAACTGTCCCTTTTTGTTTTTGTGTTTTAGGTGTAGGGCTCGGTGTGTTCTTCTTTGTGATCTACTCTGCATATGCACTGGCATTCTTGTTCAGAGTGACGCTCATCAACCATGGCGAGGCGAATGCAGGAACCATTCATGCCTTCTTGGCTATCTTTATTGGATCTTTTTCACTTACATTCGTGGCACCCGAAATGCAGGGTATGTAACCTCCCCTGCCCTTCTTCTCTCTTCCTCTCTCCTCTGTCATCCACGTTATCCAAAATGCCCCAATCCCTCAATACCAATGTAAGATGTAATGCTGTGCTGGGACAACAACTGTGCCGTGAACAGGCACTGCTGAGATGGGAGGAGGGAAAGAGTTCTATTCTATTAAGCTGAGAGTAGTAAGAGAGTGGCACAAGACAAGCGCCTAACAAGTGGATTAAAACTCAGAAAATAAACTAATAATCTCCAACTAGAGAGCAACGCTCTCTTACACTGAGCGCGAACTAACCCCTTCTTCCCCTCTCCACAGTTATATCCAACGCCCATGGCGCTGCTGCCAAGCTCTTTGCAACAATTGACCACATCCCCGACATCGACAGCGCTTCCCCTGAGGGTCTCAAGCCCACCAACATCATTGGCCATGTTGAGTTTGACCATGTTAAATTCAACTATCCAAGTTGCCCGAATGTGCTGATCGTCAGGGGACTTGAGTATTGTGTTTGAGGTGGGAAAGACAGCAGCGCTAGTGGGGGCTAGTGGGTCTGGGAAAAGGTGAGGGTTTGGTATTGCTAGACTAGGCTTGGTTGGTGTCACTTTTATGGAGTGCTGATGTTTTTTTTTTATTGCCTCTGTTCTAGTACTATCATGTCTCTCTTTGAGCGGTTCTATGATCCCCTCTCTGGGACCGTGAGACTCAATGGAAACGATCTCCGGAACCTCAATGTTGAGTGGCTCCGTGGTCAGATCGGCTTAGTGTCTCAGGAGCCAATGCTGTTCGCAACAACTGTTGAGGAAACATAGGGCATGGGCTTGTCGGGTCACAGTGGGAACATGCATCACAAGGAGAGAATTATCCGTTAAAAAATGTCTGAACGGCACTTGGTAGCACTAGCAGTTCGGTCGTAACACATGTGTATGCATGTACTGACGTGCGCGATCACATGACTTGATACCATCCTTCCCCAATGAGGCCAGCAACATTTTTTCTATTTTGGACCAGGCACTCAGCGAATGCTACCGTTCATCGAAGAGGTCCGTTTTTTGCATCATTTACCGCGTCATCCAACGTAGATCGGTTTTGTGAATTGGGGCAGCGTATGGCTATGCTGTCCCAAGGACAATGATGGTCAACCCATCCTCGATGGCGGCGTCACCGATGTTCATGGGGTTGGAAAGGTGGCGGTCATTCACTGCTATTAGTGACCCTGCAGGCATCCAAAACCAAAAACTTGGCTTGGTAGCAAAAATGTCTAAGCTGTGCAAAGAAAAAAAACAAGAGAAATTTCTGGGAGGGGGGGAGGGGGAATCAGACCTGCCGTGCGAAGCATTGGCCTACTTCCACAAGTTTAAATACACTTCAAAAGAATGTAAAACCATTGGCTGTGATCAACATGAACTGGAAAAATTATTTGATCCACGAGATAGAATCCTTTCAGAATATCTATCTCTTCGGAACTATGCACCTCTTCGCAAACATTCCGAAAGCCATTCGCTTTTACTGTAGGATTCCTATTTGCTTTTGAATGTCATTCTATTAGTATTGAAACATTTTCAAGCATTACTACTAACACTACATTCATCTATAACATTTATCTTTGATAATTGAATTCTAACACGTCAGTACCAGCTGGTACCATTGCAGATAAGTAGTTTGATAAGATGAGATGGCTTGACAAAGATGCTGTGCTACTAATCTGTGAAAAAAGAAGGGGCTCGAGGGCTTTATGGCTATTGAGCATAAGATATGTGAGAAAGATGCAACATAGTCTAGAAGGGAAAGAATACCTATTGAGCGCAAGATATGTGAGAAGATGCAACGAAAGGTAGGAGAAAAACTAATCATATAAATACTATGAGAACAATAAGAGAAATTTGTGGAAGGGCCACACGCAATGTGGGATAGTCACGTGACTCATGTCATAGACCCTGGACAATGCTGGCTTTGTCCACACCATGAAAAATGAAAAGTGCTACAATTCACACATGAATTATAAAAAAAATTGGATATTTTGACCTTAAAATTGCCTCTAGTCCCTCAGTTTTGTGTTTTTTTTTCTTAAGTCTCTGCAACAAGTCGTAGCAAGTAATATACTAAACATATTCTAGGAGCTAAATTTGTATTTTATCCCTCTCCTAATATCTAGTAGTAATTTTGAAGAAAATGTGCTTCACACTTATGTAAGGGATGCCCATTCCTGGTGTCCTCTACCTTATACTGATAAATGGTATGTTGTTACTGACATTAAATGACAATCCAGGAACAATGATGTTCTATCAGAATTCAATTATCAAGGATAAAAGTCATAGATAAATGTAGTGTTAGTAATATTGTTCAGGAATGTTTCTAATAGTAATAGAATGGTATTTGAAAGTGAATAGAAGTCCTATAGTAAAAGTGAGTGGCTTTTGGAAGGTTTGCAAGAAGGTGCATAGTTCCGAAGAGATAGATATTCCAAAAGGATTCTATCTCGTTGATCAGATGAACTTTGCAGTCCATGTTGATCACAGCCAATAGTCTCACATTCTTTCAAAGTGTGTTTAAACTAATATAAATGAAGTTTAGAGTACTTACTCAAATGTGAAGTTTGTCAGGGGACAACCGGTTTATTCCCTTTTTCCTCTCTTTTTCCCCTTTTTTCCCCTTTCCCTTTTTCCTTTTCCCTCCTTCTCCCTATTTCCTTTTATACTAGATCTATCCTATCTCTAGTATTATGTCCTTCACCTCCCTTTTTCTCTATTTTTCCCTAGTGCTAGTTACACCTTTGTTTGCTCTTGTTTGACCACCAGTAGCTATATAGTTAGTTGCTTAGGTAAGGGAATCCTCACCCTTTTCTCTTTGGATTTCCCTTACCAGGTATGCATCTCGCTACTGTAGTTACTCTTTGATCTTTATATAACTTTGGATTTCCCTTACCAGCCTAGAGTGAGTCCCTGTGGGTAGTTTGGGGTTTAAGTCCCCTTGCAGGCCCAGGCAGGATGCTGGCAGGGTAGTATCCCCTGCCATATGCCTGCCAGCAGGCAAATCCTAGGTCATGTTGGGGTTGCCCTTACAAGTTGCTGTTCAAGGTAACTCACAACGAGTTGGCAAGATGGAGTAGAACAATCAATGTGAGTGCTCTGCCTATATATCAAACAGTTCAGAAGGAAGAGCAAATGGGAAAGAGTCCATGAGGGTCAGAAAGTAGCTAAGGTACATATATACTAATTAATGGCCATAGGAAACAAAGAACAAGGGTGATAGGAAAATTGTGAATGAGGAAAAAGGTAAACGGACCAACAATAACTCCTGAAACATGTTTCCAAATTGCATGGCTCTTCAGGTAGGGATAGCCGTGTGTATATCTTTCAGAGGACCATTATGAGAGTCTAGATCGTTCATATCATTGAGCCTGATGATATGGGATGTCATCACAAGCTTTGATGGAATAGGAATGACTCAATCAAGAAGTTCATTGTGAAAGATAGGGATAGTGATGGGGATAGTCAGGGTGGTTTTTCCTGAAAAAAAGAATATGATTGGACCTGACCAATCATTGTTTCACTAAACATCAAATAAGGTGACATCTAAACTGTGTTGAGTGACCTGATCAAATGCATGTGACGGATTGAGGCAAAGGTGATTTGGATTTCTGAAGGGTAATTTCGGAGCTGTTTGGAAGATGTTGTTCAGAATGAGATATGTAGAAGTGTAAGGTATATAAATGTGATTGTGACAGTTTCCGGAATGTGTCACTTAGTGTATAGCAGGGTTCCAGAAGATTCTGGTAGACTTCTGGCCAGATCAGAGGGACTTGGTTTCAACCTATGTGTTGTGCTGACTCAGCATTCTGTCCCTGTATTTCAGAGATCCAAGTATCTGGAGGGTTCAGATGAGCCATAGCTTGTCACGGGTCATAGTATAAAGTGAGAGAGAGTAGAGAATGGGGTGTATTAGGTCAATATCAGAACTGAGGAATATACAAGAGGGTTTCTGGTTTATATACTAAGGGTATTAAGGATCAGGTCCAGGGAGAAGTGAAAAATATTTCATAACTATCAAGAAAGATTTTCAGAAGATAGAAACAGGGTTAAAATGGGATGACCAGGGGGAACAAAAATAGAAGAACAACAAGGTTTTCCAGATGAACCCTGAGATCTGGAGATCGAAGCAATATGGAGATCAGCCTAAGAGATCCAGAGATCCAGAGATCGGCTGGATATGTGACTGTGACAGGTGGGAGAGACAGCCACTGTTGCACTCAGTCCCAACAATCTATTTGTATTTTAACTTATGTGGTGCTTCACTCAAGAAGGTGTGTTGAAATATTGCAAGCTTGCACCATAGATATCACATGACCTGTTAGGATTACCTAAGACACACCATAGCTAAATTTTCTTCATTGAATTATAATGATCTTCCCAATGTAAATTGCTACATTTGAGGGGATCAACACAAAGGGCCTTGTAAATGCTCTTTAGATCTGGCCTTCAGTCACAGAGCTTGGGGGTGGAAGGTGTTGGGTGAAACAAATGACCAGACTGGGATTTGAATCCAGGGCTATAGTATATATAGCTATGGTATTGACCTGCTAAATGGTGGGTTATCACTTAGGGTTAGGGTTAGGGTTAGGGTTACAATGAAGACATTTCCAGGACATATCACTCAGCATAGAATGGGATTCCAGAAGTTTCTGGTGGACTTCCAGCTGGGTCAGAGGGACTTTGCTTCAACTTGTGTGTTATGCTGACTCAGTGTGTCCCTGCATTTCAGAAAGCCGAGTGTCCGGAAATTACAGGTGAGCTGTGGCTCATCATGGGTCATAGCATAGAGAGAGAGAGTAGAGAACGAGGTTGTCACGATCACAATATGGACACCTCACCTATATCATGAATCTTCTGAACCACCTCTTCCAAAATCCGAACAGATTGTCCGAAATCCAAACCATCAGCGCCCCAATTACATCATTTTCATTCAACAACCCGCTTCTTCATCAGTTTCCCTGCATCAATCTATCAATGTTTAGTGAAACACATCATTGGTCAGGGGTAATCATAACCTTTTCCAGAAAGAACCACCCTGACTATCCCCATCACTATCCCCATCTTTTTCATTATACTCATTGATTGAGTTGTTTCTATTT
Source organism: Ramaria sp. MG151 (assembly GCA_003314545.1). Taxonomy (NCBI): domain Eukaryota; kingdom Fungi; phylum Basidiomycota; class Agaricomycetes; order Gomphales; family Gomphaceae; genus Ramaria; species Ramaria sp. MG151. The sequence continues at coordinate 2,196 of QMFG01000535.1, read as the reverse complement.
CTTTGGAAGCTTGCGATGGCATTCCATATTATTAGACTCTATAATATGGATGTTTCAGACCCTCAGGATCATCCTCCGAAGAATCTAGGGACGGTTATCTTTACCCGAAGAGCCATGTGATTCAGAAACATGTTTCAGGATTGGTTGTTGGTTCGTTTCATCCCCTTCTTCATGCATAATTCTCCTTCCACCCTTGTTCCTTGTTTTCTATGGCCTTTAGTTAGTATACTTGTACCTTAACTATTTTCCGATCCTCACGGACTCTTCCCCATTTGCTCTCTCTTCCAAACCCTTCGATATATAGCTAGCACATTCACATGTATATTCCCTAGTTCAATTATTGTATGTCAACTTGATTCTTCCTCTCACACTTGCCAACTCATCCTCAACTCACCTTAAACAACAACTTTATATTTGAGTAAGCACTCCAATTCCACTTTTATTAGTTAAATCCACTTCAAGGAATGTAAGATCATTGGCTGTGATCAACATGGACTGCCAAAGTTCATTCGATCTATGAGATAGGATTTTTTCGGAACATCTATCTCTTCAGAACTATGCATTTCATTCACAAACGTTCCAAAAGCCATTCGCTTTTACTGTAGGATTTCTATTCACTTTTAAAAACCATTCTATTATCATTAGAAATATTTCCAAACAGATTCACTAACCCAACATTCATCCATATCTTTTATCACTGATATTTGGATTCTGACAGAGGTGTATTAAGTTGATATCAGAACTGAGGAATATACAAGAGGGTTGTGGGTCTATATACTGAGAGTCTCAGGGATTGGATCTGGGGATGACTAATGTAAGTGAAACATGTTTCATAACTTTCAAAAAAAGATTTCTAAAACATAGAAACGAGGGGGTTAAAATGGGATGACAAGGGAAGTGGAAATAAAGAGTAACAAAGTTTTCTGGATGAACCAGAGATCCAGAGATTGAAACAATCCAGAGATCAGCCAGATATATGACTGTGACATAACCACTACACCATCTAGTCCACATGGGTAACCTTTCAGGTTGACATTGAGTGTCTTGGCTCATTGAGTGTCAACAATATATCATACATTGAGTACAGAGCCTTTACTTAGTTATCAGATTGCCAATACTACTCATAAGCTCTGTATGTGTAATTGTCTTATTGATGAAGACTGTTTTACTTAGAGGTTGAATAGTATGTGGCTTAGACAATCTAACAGAAGGAGCTGCTGGGGTTGACGTACAAAAACTGGGGGAAGTGTTCCCCCCCTGGCATCCATGAAGAACTGGGAGTGGAGCTTCATGTTGGTATTGGTAGTCCCGCTGGAAACGGTCCAGTTGTAAAGGATGGCGTCGATATCATCGCTGTGGTTGAAACCGCCAGCGATGTTGTCGAACGACCTGTTCTCTTACAAGGACGACAACCCTCTTGATACGGTCTGAGATACGCGAGCCGCCATCCCCGTTGTTGTCGCCACCGTGTTAGCCGTTATTATCACTACTCGGGCTCCTGCCGAATTGATTTCCAGGTTACCATGATAGCACGGCGGCAAAAAAAAATTGCGTTCATTTCTCACTTTCTATGTACAAAGCATGTTGAGAAAGTAAAGAATCAGAAACCAAGCAGGCGTAGACATACGCGTGCCATACGCGTAACAAAATCCCGTTTTGGTTCGTGACGTCACTGTCTTCAGTGATGACTCCACCATTCCAAGCCTTATAAACCACACATGCAGCTGTCCATTGCAATAAAATGCCATCCGTAACAGCGTCTGTAAATGAACTACGCAGCTCCGTAGTCTCAATATCTCTTGGCCTCTTTCAATCTCTTCTAGCGTTGTTTCATGCCATCCTCGCTTTCGGTCGAGACATTGCCAACGCTGTGCTGAACCTTGGTCAGACACTTTTAAAAGCGGCTGTCGGTATCGCAGGAGGTGTCGCCGAGCTCATATGGGGTGTGTTCTCAGTACCTAGTTGCAGACGTTTTGCGATTAAATCTGACTGGTCCGTTCAGCGAATCTCTTCGTCATTGCTCTCCTCGCAGGCGGTTATTACCTGTACACAGCATATATGCAGAAGAAACCAAGGAGAGGCAAGAGGAAGTCTTGAGGTTAAAGCAGTTATGACAAAACGAAGACACTCATATGTTAGAAAGAGGATATCACTGACAATACTGCTGCGAGAATACAACTTTTGAAATATTTTCTT
>QMFG01000532.1:0-14983 GCA_003314545.1 Ramaria sp. MG151 | reverse complement strand
TTCGGAAACGTGATGTTCGGATGGTTCGGATGGTTCGGATGGTTTGAATGGTTCGGATGGTTCGGATGGTTCGGATCGTAAACCATGATCGTGACAGCCCATTGTTTTGGTCTCTGTCAAAGTCCGAAGGAAGGGCTGGCCGAAGGTGTCTCCCAATGCTTCCCACGTTTGGGTCTTCAGGGTTATCCCATGAATCCCTGTTAGGTCTCAGGTTCAGTTCAGGGCTCATCACTCCCTCTCATGGCTCAATCTCTAGTTTTGCCAGAATAGATTTTAATGCCAATTGAATAGCATCCATCTTCATCTGGTTCGCTGACAACTCCTTGTCACGATCACGGTTTACGATTTGTTCCTCCGTCCAAACCGTCCGAACCATTCGAACCATCCGAACATCACATTTCCGAATCCACTCTTTGGAACCCGCGTCATCGGCAGACTTGTCACACCTACAACCCCCCAACACCTCGTCACCCATAACACCTTGAATCATCCTAGCAACATCACAAGGACCCAATCAAGAAACCAGATTCTATTACTGGCCTGTCCTCAGAAAAGAAGCACCTACACTATCCCCATCACTATCCCCATCTATTTCTAGGAACTCAATAGAAAGGTCGATTCTATGCTTCTAAAAAGCTTATGGAAACAATACATACGATTCCGCATGTGGACGAGTTCATCCCCATCACTCAGGACCGTCGTTCAAAGAGGTGAAACAAGGGTTTGTTTATCCGAAACGACATACGGTTCGGAAACAGGTTTCAGGGTGTATTTCTAGTTTGTTATACCCCTTTCCCATCCACAAGTTTCATCCCATTCCTGTTCTCTATTCATTATGGTCATTAACTAGAATACATGTACTTTAGCTACTTTTCCGATCCTTAACGGACTACTCCCCATTCGCCCTTGCCTCCAAACGTCCCAGTATATAAGTAGCACATTCGCATGTATGTTCTTTAGTTCAATTATTGCACGTCTACTTGATTGATTTGCTCAACTTAACAATTCATTGTGAACAATCAAAAAGAGTAACTTCATTTTGAAGTAAGTCCTATAAAAACCTATCACTTTAAATTTGATTACACTTCGAAAGAATGTAATTGTACTGGGTGTGATCGGCGTGAACCTTACGGTTCATCCGATCTACGAGATAGAATCCTTTCGGAATATCTATCTCTTCGGAACCATGCAGTTCTTCGCAAACATTCCGAAAGCCCTTTGCTTTTTCTGTAGGACTACCTTTCATTTTCGAACACTATTTTCTTCATATGGAAACCTTTTTAAATGTTATGGCTAACAATACATTTGTTCATAACATTTAACTTTGATAATTGGATTCTGACACTCCTCTTCCACTGCTTGGAGGCCGTCCTCTGATACATCCATCTTGAGTAGGGAAGGGTGTCAGGGGACAACCTATTTTCACCGAATCCTCCACCTCTAAGGCCTTTACACATGTGAAGCACAAGTCCAAGGTGCGAGAACCTCGGTCCAAAGCCTCGGGTCCTTGACCCTGTTATTTTATTATTTTCTTTTTCTCCCACCGCGCAGCTATGCATTACATAATCTACTGATGCATCAGTAGCGCCGCCTAGAATAAAACCAATAAAAACTAATAAAAACAAGTACTAATGTCAATCCAAGGCTTTGGGCCTTAGGAAATTATCTGTTTACATCTTTAGAATCATTCGGCCAACGATGCCCGGCCCATGCAGGGACGAACGTGCGCATATATGCGCTTCGGACACGAACGGGCTTCAATAGCCATCGATCGAGCCCCACGTGGCTTTGAAACACTTCCAACTACTCCTACGACACTTCTATTTCCATTCCGGATCACCCCTATCGTCGCCGATCCACGAGCGAAGCCGATCGCTTCGATTTCATTTAATCAAGCGCCCAGAGCTTCGAAATGGAGTTTCAAGATTTTCAGTTATTATTTCTCTTGTTCTTTTGATTGAATATAGTAGTGAAACACATGATCTACAACTCCTACCACCTTACGATCAGTTTCAGGTATTTTAAACATGTGTTAGTACATATTTTGTGCATTCCTCCCCTCATGTAGACTGCAACCCCAGAATCGCTCCATCACCCCAGTATTTTTCTTGGAAACACAAAGGACAATTATTAGCTAGCTCAGACTATAAGTACGCTTGTATATTTCTCCAGAATCTAAGGTAGCATAACCTCCACAGTCTCAGAACAGTCTCCAAGTCTTTGCTTGATATCTTTGCAACCCTTGTCTTGTTAACGAATCGTCACCGGCCGTTCGTCATCATTTCAAGAGCTCTATTCGACTCAATAACTATCTCAAAACTGTTAAGTTTGCACTATCTACCTATCTACTAGTCCGCGTCTCTGCACGCGAACTTTAAGCGCTGACAATTTGATTCCGCATCAGCGCATCCCCCGCGCTAGAATTCACACACCGCTTAGATTATCTTTTAGGTGCTTAAAAGCTGTCTCAAACAAATTTGAACAAAATATCAAAAACACTTCAAATAAAATCAAAATAAATAAAATCAAAATTTCTATTTCATTTCTTATTAGACCCAAAGCCTCCAATTACAAATCCGAAGTCTCGGGCTTCTAGTCCGAAACCTCGGACCACCCAAGACCTCAACCAACCTCGGGGTATGGCCCGAATATCTGATCCAAACACTCAGCCTGACATCCGACCTTTGTCAGGGTTGAAGCACCTTATGGGGATAGAAGTCGGGCAGGGTTGACAGCGTGTAGGAGTGCCCCTGGTTGGGCGTTAGGTAGTCATATATAGTTTTTTCACTAGTAGTAGGGATCCCCAGACTTTTCTCTTTGGATTTCCCCTCTACTAGGTGAGCTTTCCTTTACTGTACTTTCTTGCATATATATATCTCTTTGGATTTCCCCTCTACTAGATACCTATGGGCGCTAGGAGGGTTGCCCTTACAAAGAGGAGTTTGTTCGGTGTCTGGAGTTGGGTGATCTGATGATAGAGGAGGGGTAGTCAGGTGCAGTGTGTATGTGCGAGGTCGCATTTCTGAGTCGCTGTCCTCAATCCCATAGTTACCTATTTTGGCAGATGCAGCCTGACTACCAGTCCTTTTCTGGAGACTTTTCTACTGTAAGGGAAACCCTCCTAGTGCTCACAGATGCCTAGTAGAGGTGAAATACAAAGGTATATATATGCAAGGAAGTACAGTAAAGGGAACTCTCACCTAGTAGAGGGGAAATCCAAAGAGAAAAGTCTGGGGATTCCTACTACTGTGAAAAAACTATATACGACTACCTAATGCCCAGCCAGGGGCACTCCTACGTGCTGTCAACCCTGCCCAACTTCTATCCCCATAAGGTACTATGTCCCTGACAAAGGCCAGATGTTAGGCCAGGTGTTCTGGTCAGATGTTCGGGCCATACCCTGAGGTTGGTTGAGGTCTCAGGTGGTCTGAAGGTTTCAGACCAGAGGCCCGAGAGTTTGGGCTTGTAACTGGAGGCTTCGGGTCAAGGACCCGAGACTTTGGACCAAGGTTCTTGCACTTTTGACTTGTGCTTCGCATGTGTGAAGGCATTAGAGGTGAAGGATTTGGTGAAAGCAGGTTGTCCCCTGACACATGTATACTAGTGAAAGGCCGTATGTGTTAAGAACTGAATCTTAGCGGAGGCAGAGTGAAGGTTGGGACTCAATATAGAGTTGACTGAGGTTCGGGGTCGGGGGGCTGAGGGGGGCCGAGGCTTGGCAAACGGGTCAAGTGGGACTTGGCTTCAGCTTATGTGCTGCGCCAGCTCAGAGTCTTGTCCCGTATTTCGGACAAGGCCCGAGGTCACCCGAAGTTCGGGCGTGACCTTAGTGGAGGGGACGAAGGAGCGTAGAGATTAAACAAGGTGTATTGGGGTATCTTAGTTGATATCAGAACTGATTTTCATGTACATGAACAAATAGCTTATATACGGAGGGGTTCGGGGTTCGGAGACCAGATGACCGAGGTCAGGGTCGTAAGCTACGCAAAAGGAGATCAAACAGATGGGACGGATATGAAACGTGTTTGAGGTGAACGGGGATTCGGGCCCAAAGGGCCGGGGGTTCGGTTTGGCGGTGGGGGTTCTGACAGTATGTGTCACAGTCACATATTCAGCTGAGTTCCAGAACTCTGGAACTCTTAGGCCAATTGTCACGATCACAATTTGGGCATTACATTCATATCATCTTTGTTCTGAAGCAATCCTTCCGAAGCATTTCATCCAAAGTCCGAAGCAACATTTCCACATTCCCATCAATTTCATCCAACAACTCTTTTATCTATCACTTCGAATCAAACACTCCATCAGTGAAACAATCCTTGTGAAACAATCATTGGTCAGGTCCAATCATATTCTTTTTTTAGAAAAGAACCACCCTGACTATCCCCATCACTATCCCCATCTTTCACCATAAAATTATTGATTGAGTTATTCATATCCACTCAAAGTTTGCGATGGCATGCCAGATCATCAGACTTAATGATATGAACATTCTAGACTCTCATAATCACTTTCTGAAAGATTTGGGCATGGCTATCCTTACCCGAAGAGCCATGCGATTTGGAAACATGTTTCAGGAGCTGGTAATAGTCTATTATCCCTTTTCTTCATTCACAATTTTCCTTCCATCATTGTTCTTTGTTTTCTATGGCCTTTAATTAGTATACATGTACCTTGGTTACTCTCCGATCCTCACGGACTCATTCCCATTCGCCTTCTCTTCCAAATCCTTCGGTATATAGCTAAACACATCTGCATGTATGTTCCCTAGTTCAATTATTGTATGTCAACTTGATCTTTCTACTCACACTTGCCAACTCGTCCTCAACTCACCTTAAACAACAACTTTATATTTGAGTAAGCACTCCAATCCTACTTTTATTGGTTGAACCCACTTCAAGGAATGTAAGATCATTGGCTGTGATCAACATGGACTGCAAAGTTCATTTGATCTATGAGATAGAATCCTTTCGGAACCTCTATCTCTTCGGAACTATGCATTTCATTCGCAAACGTTCTGAAGGCCATTCGCTTTTACTGTAGGATTTCTATTCACTTTCAAAAACCATTCTATTATCATTAGGAATATTTCCGAACAGATTCACTAACCCAACATTCATCCACATCTTTTACCACTGATATTTGGATTCTGACACCAATCTCCTGGTCTCCAGATATCTCTGGCCAATCTCCGGACCCCTTAGCCCTCTGGATTGCCAGACTCTTCCAGGAACCTTTATTATCTTTCCATCTTCATTTCCCCCCTCTTATCCCATTTTGACCCCCCCATTCCTATGTTATGAAAATCCTCTTGACAGTTATGAGAGATATATTAGTTAGATTAGTTATTTCTGGACCCGATCCCTGCGACCCTTAGTATAAAAACCTGAAACCCTCTTGTATATTCTTCAGTTCTGATATCGATTTAATACACCTCGTTCTCTAATCTCTCTCTCTCTCTACACTATGACCCATATGACCCATGATGAGCTAAGGCTCCTCTGGACCATCTGGTCATTCAGTTTTCCGAAATATAGGGACAGAATGCTGAGTCAGCACAACACACAAGTTGAAGCCAAGTCCCTCTGACCCACCTTGGACTTCCACCGGAATCTCCAGATCCCTGATCTACGTTAAGTGACACATTCTGGAATTATCATCATCATCCCCAGATTGTCATTTAATATCAGTAACAACCCGCCATTTAACAGTATGAAGCTGTAGCGTTGCACTTGGCCAACTAGATCAGTATGACTGAGGTCTAGGCAATATAGGGTGTCCTTCCAGGTGACATCCATGCAGCAATCTCTGCTTGGCATGCTGACCCTTACGCGTCCATCTCCATATCTGGTTCCAATTAAGCGACATGTGTTATGACGCTCTGGATACAATTTCATCAGTGGGGGTGATTTTGTTAATCACCAGGGTGTTAAGAGTTGGATCAGGACGGATGCAAAGATAGGGCTGGGACTCAAGTTAGAGTTGACTGAGGGTTGGGGTCGGGTTGCCGAGGAGGGCTAAGGCTTGGCAAACGAGTTGGATGGGACTTGGCTTCAGCTTATGTGCTGCACCAGCTCAGAGTCCTGTCCCGTATTTTGGACAAGGCCTGAGGTAACCTGAAGTTTGGGTGTGACCTTTCAGTGAAGGGGAATGAGAGAATGTAAGGATTAAGAGATAAGAGTGTATTGGGTATCTTAGTCAATATCAGAAATGATTTTCATGTAAATGAATGAGTAGCTTCTATACACGGGGGTTCGTGGATTGGGGACCCAATGACTGAAGTCAGGGTCATAAGCTATGCAAAGAGGGATCAAATGCGAGATGGAAATAGATATGAAACGAGTTTGAGGTGACCGGAGGTTTGGGCCTGAGGGCCTGGAGGTTTGGGGATCTCTTCAGTGGTGTGGGTTCTGACACAGGGAGAGAGCTTCTCCCATTATGTGCCATGAGAACAAGTCATCCTCCTGATATAGAACGGTGTGCTTCCACTTCCTTTTCTTTGTGTACCGATCATTGTCACTTATCTTAATATGTGGTGCATGCTTGCAGTCTGCGGATGCTGCGACATGTCCCCATCTGTGCACCGTTGACTTTGCGACTACATGATCCTTTGTCGGATCGCAGTTGGTCCTAGCTGGTGCATAGGTATGTATCGTGGCTGGTTTTCATGAGCAGGTGCCACCTGCAAGTACATTCACTGTCGATGGCGGCATTGAGTGTGGCATTGCCACTGCTGTGTGGTGAGTCAGCTCTGTTGTCCTATTGCTGATCACGTTCTTTTGTCAGGATTGCCACGTGTCATGAGCAGCCTTGTGATCCGCATTGGTCATTGCTATCAGCAGTGTGATCCATAGCCATCTAGCTCAGGTCCGCACGATTAATTGTCAGGTTGGGAAGGGTCCCATCCAGCCTTGGTCTGTAGGTGCGTCCATTCACATCCTTCATCCTCCTCATCCACATCCTTACTTCCCTCCCTCCCTTCCAGCTCCTGTTTCCATCATGCTCTACTGTCTCACCCCCTCAACAACATGCGCACTCCAATCTTGAGTTGCTGGTTGTTGACTTGGGCCAGCAATGGGAACTTGGGTCAGCTGCAGATAAAGCCACATTTATGGCTACTGGAGTAGGCAATGTACAGGTGGACTTACCAAATGGAAACTCAATGACAACCATCATGCTGAAAGATGTCCTGTACTGTCCAGACCTGGCATTCACTCTGATCTCACTCACTAGATGTGGCGCTGCTGGATACACCATACAGCTCAAGGACTTTTCACCGTATGTCCAGCATTCAACATCTGGCTTTCCAGAGCTCATCGAGTTCCTGGAATGAGTTGTAGGTCTCTTCTTCCCCCAACCCTTTACCATGTAGACAGGGAGATGAGCTCAACTGCTGCCACGTATAGTGGAATAAGGATCTTTACCTTTGATGAAATCCACTGGAAAATGGGCTATATCTCGCATCAGATGGCAAAGTGTCTAGTAGAACAAAAATTGTGTTAGGCATTGAGTTGGATAAACAATCATTACTGATGTTCTGCCAGACTTGTGCCAAGGCAAAACCAACCAGGAAGCCAGTGCTGAAAGAAAAGGCAGATCACCCAGCGAGAGAAATCAGTGGCAAAATTCACTCTGACATGTAGGGGCTGACCACTCCTTCAAGCCATAACATGAAGAATTACTATGTTAGCTTTACAGATGATCGCACTCGATGGTCAATGATCAAGTGTATCAATAAGAAAAGCAAAGTACTCATGAAATATAAGGAGTACAAGGCCTGGCTCGAGACCCAGCATGGTTGCAGGATCAAAATCCTACAATCTGACTGTGGGGGGGGAATATCTATCAGATGAGTTCACCATGCATCTCAAAAGCAGAGGCATTGTCATAAATCTCACTGTCCATGACACACCTGAAGAAAATGGCATTGTGGAACATCTCAATTAGACCCTGTTAGAACACACACAGGCAATCCTAATATCTTCCAACCTGCTAAAAAACCTGTGGCCGGAAGCAATCCACCATGTCATTTGGTTGAAGAACAGGACTTCCATGAGAGCCTTAGATGGCAAGATGCCATATGAAATGCTCTTTGGAAGAAAAGCAAACTTATGAGGATTACTGGAATGGGGTGCACGCATTTTTGTAACGAAGCACACCCTGAGCAAGCTTGATGTGAAAAGTGAGGAAGCAAGATGGGTCAGATACAGCGGTACTAGCCAAGGTCACCATGTATACCACCCCAGCACCCAGCGCATAAGCGTTGAACAGAATGTCATGTTCAATGGCAAAATACTGTTGCCACCGGTTGTTGTAGATGCTGCACTGATTGTGGGGGAGAGATGGCAGTCAGTCCAAAACATCGACAACCGGACTGATCCAATCAAAGCACCTAAGACTGAAACATCATGAACCCCAACTACTCCAGATGATGCTGACCCGCAACTAACACCATCAGAACTCATCAAAGGACTCAAACACCCAACTGAACGAGCAATGCTCAGATGGAGCCAACGTCTGAATCCCATGGCAGAGATCCAAGAGGAACCGAACCTGAGATGAAGCAATCATCTCAAAGGGCAGCAAGCAGCTGGAATAGTTGAAATTACTGACGATGGCAACCACATGATAGAGTTCTCCATGCTGAGCATAGCCACGTCACCACAGGACCCAACAGGAGTTAAGGAAGCATGCAGACAGGACAATTGGCCTGAATGGGAATGGTCAATCAACTGTGATCTCAAGCAGCACAAAGAGATGGGTACCTGGGACCTCATTGATCCTCCAGCAGGAGCGAATATCATGGGAAGCCAGATAGTGCTGCGCTACAAACTGGACAAAGATGGTAAGGTCCAGGAGCACAAATCAAGGCTGGTAGTGCAAGGTTTCTCCCAGATTGAGGGAATTGGTGACAAGGAAACCTTCTCACCAACAGCAAAGCTAACAGCTATCAGAATTATAGTTGCACTAGGAGTCCGGAACGATTGGGAGGTTGAACAAACGGACGTCGTTGGAGCATATCTGAATGCAAAGCACAAGGAGGAAATTTACATGTACCAACCTAAAGGATTTGAGATACCAGGAAGAGAGTGCACAGTCTTCTGTCTGAAGAGTGCAATCTACAGATTGAGGCAGTCAGGCCGTGAATGGTATGATGACTTAAAAGGCACCCTGATATTCATGGGCTTCACTAGGTGCTCGGTTGAACATGTGGTATTCTACCACTACGATCAGATGCTACCATACTCGCCATTGACATGGATGACATCACCATTGTCGGTGATTCAAAGCATGGCATCGGTAGATTCAAAAGGGAGCTAAGCACACACTACAAAATCAAAGACTTAGGTGATTTAAACTGGCTACTAGGTCTTGAAGTAATCAGAGACCAAGACCGAAGAACTATAAGCTTCAGCCAAAGTGTGTATATCCAAAAGATTGTAGAACACTTTAATCTACAGGACACTCGACTGCTTACGATCCCCATGAACCCCGGCGAAGCTCTAACCACCCAAGATTGCCCCAAAACTCCTCAGGATATTGAAACTATGAAGCGCGTACCATACAGAGAGGCTATTGGCTCACTCATGTATGCAGCCATAGGTTCCAGGCTGGACATAGCGTACACTGTGTTGTACCTATCTGTTGGAAATTGATATTTCCATACATATGGATCTTTCCTTGGTGGTATTGAAAATAATGAACTGGCTGGGAATTGAACCCAGGACCTCCAGTATTCCGGTTTGGTGCTTTACCACTAAGCTACCAGTCCCATGGTCTCAAAGCAACCCGCTATGTTGGATATTCCCCAAGGTCAGGATTTTCCTTGTATATTCCAACACTCCCCCTCAAGGCTAAGCCTGACCTTGCCCTGCAGCCATTTCTGTTCATATAATCAAACCAACCCCAAGTCGGAGTTGCTACCATGTTGGAAATTGATATTTCCATACATATGGATCTTTCCTTGGTGGTATTGAAAATAATGAACTGGCTGGGAATTGAACCCAGGACCTCCAGTATTCCGGTTTGGTGCTTTACCACTACCAGTCCCATGGTCTCAAAGCAACCCGCTATGTTGGATATTCCCCAAGGTCAGGATTTTCCTTGTATATTCCAACACTATCCCATTTTATGCAGTTACCTTCTGCAGGTGATGCTCCTTCATGCATTCCCTTCACGCATCCTATGCAATAAACGGTATGTCACTTCCTGACTGCTCATCTCTCTACCATCCTTTCACCACTCATAACTCCCACCCTCTCAAGCCAGTCGTATCCTTGAGTGGTAGGTCATTGACTTGGACAATGGTAAGGGTCGAGTGTGGCAGTAGTACCACTAGTACTTTGTAGGTAGATGCAGACCCAAATGAAAAATGTAAGTTGAAGATTTGTAAGGGTTGGTGAGTAGTGCCCACTAGTCACTGCAGGGCTTTGAACATTGGGAATGATAACGTGGTCCCAATGCACTGGTCAATATCATTGTGGCCATCCATACCTGTGTCCTGCACCTCCTGGATCCTGCTAAGCCAAGCGGGTAGGGTGCGATGTTCACGCAGTTCAGTTGCATGATGGATGCCATGAATCAACCCCTGGGACTTTTGCCAACTCCTGGCCAGCCAAGTTTTACCAGTGGCAAACTGGGAACACATTTGCTCAGGTGTCAGAATTCAATTATCAAAGATAAATGTTATAGATGAATGTATTGTTAGTAAGAATGTTCGAAAATGTTTTCATATGAATAGAATGGTATTCGAAAGTGAATAGGAATCCTACAGTAAAAGCGAATGGCTTTTGGAATGTTTGCGAAGAGGTGCATAGTTCCAAAGAGATAGATATTCCGAAAGGATTCTATCTCATGGATCGGATGAACCACGTAGTTCATGCCGACCACAGCCAATGAGATTACATTCTTTCGAAGTGTAATCAAACCCAAATTGATAAGTTTTATAGGACTTACTTCGAAGTGAAGTTGTTCTTCAAGATTGTTCACGATGAATTGTTAAGCCAAGTAGATCAATCAAGTAGATGTGCAATAATTGAACTAGAGAGCATACATGCGAATGTGTTACTTATATACTGGGAAGTTTGGAGGCAAGAGCGAATGGGGAGTAGTCCATTGGGGATCGGAAAAATAGCTAAGGTACATGTATGCTAGTTAATGACCATAGAAAATAGAGAACAAGGGTTGGGTGAAAATTGTGAATGAGAAAAAGATTTAACGAACTAGAAATAAGTCCTGAAACATGTTTCCGAATTGTATATCATTTCAGATAGACGAACCCTTGTTTCACTTCCTTGAACAACGACCCTGAGTGTCGGAAATGAACGTGTCAACATATTGAATTGTATGTCTTGTCACCATAAGCTTTTAGAAGCATAGAGTCGACCCTGATATTGAGTTCCTAGAAATAGATGGGGATAGTGTAGATGCTTCTTTTCTGAGGAAAGGCTAATAACAGAACCTGATCTCTTGGTTGAGTCCTTGTGATGTTGCTAGGACAATTCAAGGTGTTAAAGGTGACGGAATGTTGAATGGTTCATGTGTGATGAATTTGTCGACAATTCGGGTTCCAAAGAATCGATTCGGAAGAAGGTTGTTTGGATGGTTCGGAAGGTGGAGTAGGACATAATCATGATCGTGACATCAGGGTCCATAACCTGTTGCAACTTCTAATGCAGCTGACTACCTGCAGAGGCAGTAACTGGCCTTGTGTATGGAAGTATCAGGTAGAAACATGTTAAGGTTCTAATACAAACTCAGCTAAGCCAGAATACTAGTTCCTTACTAATACTGTAAGTAGCTTCTACCACTTGTAATAATCTGTAATACCAACAGATAGTGCAGGTACCTCTTCTTGAGAAAAGATGTATGATTGGACCTGATTATCGATTGAATCACAATGCCTGAATGAGGTGGGATGATTGGATGAATATATGTGAAGGGAGTTCTGTTGTTCAGAATTCCAAATGAGCCATTCGGGAAGAAACTGTTTGGAGTTAATAGGGTGAGGGATAAATCTTGATTGTGACATTTGTCCATATTGGAGTCCAGGATCTCAGATATCTCATATTCCGGTTCACCATCTATGACTATGGGTGGAGATGGGGGTTGAATCTGGTTTGGAATGGTGTTCTTGGACACAGGCTCAAGCATGGAAATGTGGAAGACCTGGTGGACAAATCAGAAGGTTTCTGGGAGGTGTAAGGTGTAGGAATGTGAACCTACTTGGGCTATGACCTTGAAAGGACCAAGGTACCTTTCCACAAGCTTCTTGATGGTCAGGTCATCTGGAAATATTATGCTTTGATGAATGCATAGGATCCAAGGGGTAGTTCCAGAGCTGGGATCTCTCATGAGTCTGCTGAGACTTGGTAGTGGGCTTGGGTGTGTTTGATTTGTTCCTTGAGTTTTCAATGGAGCTGATCAAGGTTAACTGCCAGGTCTGGGTATGAGAGGATGCAAGGTCCCTTTCTGGATAGATGGAAAGTTTCAGGTGATATCCCTTGTTAGTGAAGAAAGGTGAGATTTCAGTAATGGCATTCAGTGCATTGTTGTAGGCAAATTCTGCAAGTGGGAGGAGCTCCAACCAGTTGTCTTGCTGGTAATTAATGTAGCTCCTACAATACTGTTCTCATGTCTGGTTAGTACATTCCATCTGACCATCACCTTCCAGATAATATCTGGAAGTGAAGTGGAGCATCATGTCCAAAGCTTTTCCAAGAGAGCAGAAGAAGTGGAATATGAACTTATTGAAGCTAAACACAGAAAATGTTCAAACTTCCACTCAAAGTTCTCTATATGCATAGTAACTACCTAAACACAGGAAATGCTAGAAGTTCATGTGAGTTAAAAAGTCACAACAAGTTAAACAAACATGGCTCACTTCAGACTTCCACTCAAAGTTCTGAAGTGGCTCTACGTGCAAGTCTGGTATTTAAAGGAAAAAGAACAGGAAAATTTTTGATAAAAAGAAGAACAAGGACAGTGAAGAAAGAATAATGGGGAGATAAAACAATCCACACCAGAATGTTCCACATCTACATTAGAACATTCCACCTAATTGTCAGAATTTAATTATCTGTGAAAGGCAACAAATTCCCACAGTGATGTGTTCTTCCAACTGGGCCAAAAGGACACTATGCCAGGTTATCTGGCATTAGTCTGTGGGCACTATTTAAACAGCAACTTGTTACACATATTCACCGACCATTCCAATGGTATGTAACATTATCAAAGATAAGAGTTGTAGATGAATGTAGGGTTAGTAGTATTGTTCAGAAATGTTTCTAATCATAATAGAATGGTATTCAAAAGTGAATAGAAATCCTACAGTAAAAATAAATGACTTTCAGAATGTTTGTGAAAAGGTGCATAGTTCCGAAGGGATAGATATTCTGAAGGGATTCTATCCCATTGATTGAATGAACTTCACAGTCCATGTCGATCACAGCCAATGGTCTCACATTCTTTCAAAGTGTGTCTAAACTAATATAAATAAAGTTGGAGTACTCACTCAAATGTGAAGTTACTGTTCAAGGTAGTTCACAACAAGTTGGCAAGTTTAAGTACATGTACAACAATTGAACTAGGGAATATACATGTGAATGTGCTACCTATATACCGAATGGTTCGGAAGGGAGAGTGAATGGGAAGGAGTCTGTGTGGGTCAGAAAGTAGCTAAGGTATATGTATACTAATTAAAGGCCATAGTAAACAAAGAACAAGGGTGGTAGGAAAATTGTGAATGAAGAAAAAGATGAACAGACCAACAATAGCTCCTGAAACATGTTTCTGAACCACATGGCTCTTCGGGTAGGGATAGCCATGTGCAAATCTTTCGGAGGATGATTATAAGAGTCTAGATCGTTCATATTGTGGAGCCTGATGATATGGGATGTCATTGCAAGCTTTGATGGAATATGAATGACTCAATCAATAAGTTCATTGTAAAAGATGGGGATAGCGATGGGGATACTCAGGGTGGTTCTTTCTAAAAAAAGATTATGATTGGACCTGACCAATGATTGTTTCACTAGACATTAATGGAGTGATTCAGGAAAAATGATGGATAAGAAGGTTGTTGGGTGAAAGTGATGGGAGCGAGGTGATGTTGCTTTGGAATTTGGAAAAAAACTTTTCAGAAGACTTCCTTTGGAAGGATGATAATATGGATAGGATGCCCATACTGTGATCATGACACTAATCCTCTATAACCTGTTAGATTGGAAAAGAGTTTGAACTTACTTTATGGTGTGAAACTTAACAGAACTCAGATCCTCAGTCAGAGGTAATGTGAGATGGTACACCATGTTTTGAAAAGATGTGCAGTATGAACAGTCTTGCATGTTGTCAGAATCCAAATAATAGCAATAGATGTTGTGGATAGATGTTGAATTAGTAAAAGTGTTCGGAAACATTCCTAATAGTAATAGAATGGTTTTGGAAAGCAAAGGGAAATCCTACAGTAAAAGCGAATGACTTTCAGAATGTCTGCGAATGAAGTGCATGGTTCCAAAGAGATAGAGGTTCCGAAAGGATTCTATCTCGTGAATCGAATGAACTTTGCAGTTCATGTCGATCACAGCCAATGATCTTACATTCCTTGAAGTAGATTTAACTAATAAAAGTTGAATTGAAGGGCTTACTCAAAAACTGTACAGTTGTTGGTGAAGTTGAGTTGGGAGCGATTTTGGCAAGTGTGAGTAGAAAATCAAGTTGACATATGATAATTGAACTAGGGAATGTACATGCGAATGTGCTAGCCTATATACTGAACCATTTGGAAGAAAGAGCGAATGGGAATGAGTCCATGATGGTGTCACGATCATGATTTACGATTTGTTCCTCCGTCCGAACCATCCGAACCATTCGAACATCACATTTCCGAAACAACTCTTCGGAACCCGCTTCATCGGTAGACTTGCCACACCTACAACCCCCCAACACCTCGTCACCCATAACACCTTGAATCATCCTAGCAACA
>QMFG01000530.1:3960-19506 GCA_003314545.1 Ramaria sp. MG151 | reverse complement strand
CACAACTAACGTCAATCCCTCCACACCCAACAATCCCCCCTCCTCCAACGCACCCTCTTCTTCCAAACACTTCGTTGCCCCCGCTCACCCCCAATCGCATCACCTTCACTCCCTCCCTCCGCGCGAAAAGTCAACGCGCACGCTCATACTTGATCACACCGCGTGGCGTCAGGGCCGCACGCGCTTTGCCCAGGGCCGGTGCGAGTTGGGTATGACGGTTAGATTTAAAAATGAGGAGAGGCTATGGCAATTGAGGCAACGTGGCAATTCGGGGTCTAGGGCCGGCCCCAGTGACACCAATCTTGGAAGTACGAGCACCCCGGGCCAGAGGCCTGGGTTTTATATTGGTACCACTGGTCTTGGCTCTGGTCCTGGCTCTGTTGCTGGAGCTGGCTTCAGCTCGGGTGGCGGTATTGGCGGCCGTATGAGCGATTTCGGGGACCCAGCTGAGGTAGAGCTCGCGAGTAGCGATGACGAGGGGGACAACGATAATGATGATGAGGACGGCAACGGCGGCGGTGGCGATGCGAAAGAGAGCGATGGGGAGAGCGTGCGCGCGTTGATGTATGGGAAACATTATAAGCAGATGAGGCGAAAGCGGAAGCAGGATACAAGGACACACGACAATAGCGGGAACAACGCAGGTAATAGCAACAGCAACAGGATGGACGTGGACTTCGAAAACGAGCCCAACTCAGGGTCTGATAGCGACGACGGGAATGACGATCGCTACAACGACAATTACAACAACACGTATGCGGCAAACGACAGCACGTCTCGTGACCCTTGTCTCGCGCTCTTACTCGCAGCCCGGGCAACAGGCATCGAGAAAGTCCTCCATGCCATGCTCGCACAACCCCCGTCTTCCCCACCGCGCTCCACGTCCCCTCCGCCGTATGCGCTGCACAGCTCGCACGCGGACAGCCAACATTATCGCGCGCCGCCTCCGCCGCCACCGGCCCTGCCTTCCTCATCTTCACCGACACAACCCTCCCCGCAACCTACCCTGAGTGCAGCAGGGTCGTCTGCTATCGCAGACCAATCGCAAGCCCTCCCGAATGGACTGCGGCTCCGCTTGGCGCTGATGGCGCTCGTGAATGACCTGTTTGAGCGGCAGCCGCCTCCGGGGGAGCGTCAGTCTGCTCCTACGAGCGCCGGCACGGGCGTTTCCGAGGATGGCTCTTCTTCGAAACCCGTCTCGTCAGGTAGTGCTAGCTCGTCTGATGCATCGAAGCAGACAGCCAGGGCAGTGGCATCGCTGCCTCCTTTACCCCCTCCATCGCTGCCACCACCGGCTGGCACTCTGCTACCTCCAGAATTAGCGGTCCTCGCGCAGATCTCGAGTCAGCCGTTTTATGCGACACCGTCATTGCCTTCGTTTCATACTCTGACCCTCCCTTCCTCTGGATCATCACATTCCATGCAAACCGCGAATAACAGGGCAGCGGCACTCGGGGCTCTTGGTAAGGCGTCATCAGTGGAAAGCAGCCAGTCGTCGTCAGCTCAGCAGATGCAACGTCCCCCACCGCCTTTGTTCTCGTGGACGCGACTTACGGTAAGCATGTCTACCGTCTCATTTATACACAAATATTTTTAACATCTGAATGCCCCTCTCGTGTTTTTTTTTTACGCGCATATAGGCTCCAACTTCTCCTCTAGTAGCGTCGTCCTCCTCCCCGAGCTCCAGCCTGTCTACGCACGATAAACTCGATCCTTCTGCCGCCACCACAGAGCGTGTCGGCGGCGTCCATACAAAGTCTCCCACGTCCCAGCCCTTGTCGACCCCTTACCCGTCTTCATGGAATCACAGTAGGAATCAGCCGGACAAATACACCCCTATCCTCGTTCCGAACCCCAGTCTCGCGAAACGCGCCAGGGGTCGCGCCAAGGATCTTTTCTTGACCGGGTGCTATGCAAAGCCGTCCGCTGCGTCGACGTCGGCGAGTTCGTTTCGCAGTAATGCTCCGATGTACAACTACAGCAGCAGCGCACGCCCACCGAACCTGCCCCCAGGATACCCGCTGAAAAAGCTGAGACTGCTGTGTCCGCGACACCTACGTGAACAATGCAAGATCTGCATGTGTAGTGCACGTGGGGGAGTGTCCACGCGGATTGGGGCAGGTTTACTCAAAAAGAAGAGGGTACCGTGCGCATCACGACAGTCGAGCGGTGTGCTTGCCGAGCTTATTCCGAGGTTTTTACGGTTGAGTGCGCTTGTTGCAATGGAGCTTGGCCGAGAGGCTCGAGGGGAGGAACCGGAAACGAATGACGGAGGACAAGAAGGTGATGGGGGTGTCGTCGATAAACCGGATGCGTCCGATGCGACACATCAGCATGCTCCTCCAGAATCGCCGTTATTGAGTCCCGCAACAAGGGGTCCTTCGCATGCGCAGCCTACTCGCGCGTGGTTCGCTCTTCTTTGCGGCCTGCTCACGCGTGCTGTGCTGGAGGGGTACGTAGCGCGAGATTGGAGGGGCTCAGAGTACGCGGAAGTTATTCTCGGTGTTGGGCTTGGAATCAAGGGCATCGGAACACGCCGAACAACTATTGCTACAACCCCTTTTGGGGCGACGAACGCAGCCGCTCCAGAGTTTCCAGCGGTGGAGGAGGAGCCTGTGGACGAGCTGGAGCCGGACGAGATGCCGTGTCTGGTTGATGCTGGAAGGGTGCTGTTCATCGGGCTCCTGCAGGATGTGCTTGCGCCTGGGAGTAAGGATAAGGCTGCGTGGAGCGCGGAGGATGAGTATGCTGTGGAGATGGAGGAGAGGTTGTCTGAGGTAAGATAAGATTGATATTCTAGGTAGTGGTGATCAGCTGGACGCGTACTGATTTTTTTTTTTTGGAATGTTTAAGTTCCTCACCGTCTCGCACACGACACCCGACCTTGCTACGCATTTCTCGCAACTCTCTGAGAAGTACCCCGCAGAGCCGGTGGAGCGCGCGGCACTCCGGTTCTGCGAAGCTGTCGCCAAATGGCGAGGGAAGCCAGAACTAGAGATGGTTAGTGCATTCTCTCTTTCACCAAGTCATATCCCAGTATTCACCACCTACGCATGCATTTATTTGTGCACATTTTTTTGGTTTTATTTTATGCCAACACAGTACAAAAAACACGCCAGCCGCTCTGACGCCAAGTCAAAGTCCTCCACACCTCTTCCTCTATCCATTGAAGCTCTCCTTGCCTCCACACCTACGCCAGTGCCCCACCGGCCTCCTATTGACAGATATTTTCGCGTCCCGCCGCGCTCGTCCAGCACTAATGTTACTACCAAGCTGTTTTTGCAGCACCAGCAGCACCCCCCACCTCCGCCCATCCGCGTCCTTAAACGGCAGCGCTCTGTCGATGTATTAGAGCGCGAGTCGAAGAAGGAGAAAGTTGAGATGGCGGAGGAGGAGGATGACTTTGGCAAGGGGCTGGATGAAGAGGAGGTGCAGGAGGAGGTGCAGGAGGTGAAAGACGAGGCGATGCAGGATGAGACGGGCGAATGGGTTGGACCGTATGGTGTTTGATTATTATCAGATTACATCCTCATTATTTGTGGTTTTGTTTCTTGTTTCTTGTTTTCTCTTTTGTTTTGACATCTTGCTGTGTTTTATTATACGTATATATAATTGCTGACTTCTTGGGAGACGAGTCTGCTGGTTTTGGATGAGGGTATATGGTGGAACTTGAAATTGAAAAAAAATCAATCACTGGAAAATACCACAACCATTATCACTTACAGGAAGACTTTGAAGTGTTAGGCAAACCTCGAGATGAGATGTTACAATGAGATATAATCAAGATTTTTAAAAAAGATGAGCTGTAGAATAAGGCAGGGAGAAGCTGTGTACAGATAGCAATAGTGTAGAAAGAAGTTTCTGATGCTGATATGCCTAGAGCACACATAAACATCTTTTTTTTTTTTCGCATTCCAGAAAACGAGGCATTGCAGGAACTGACCTGCGTTCGTTGGCAGAGTGCATCTTTATACAGGAATCTGTGTGTGTTTGAGATTTCGGCATGGTTATCTGCTCGATTTGGAGCGGAGCGCGCCACCCCCTTTTTCAGACAGTGCAGCAAATTGGTGATCCAGGCCGACGACAGCGAATCTCCGGATAATATAACACTTTTATGCTACAGGGTACATTTTGTTATTATTGGGAGGATTGCACCCTAGCTTGCTTACTACTTACTGTAGCGTGGGTTTCGAAAGGGTTGAAATGGCTCTTGTCTGATGTATCTACCTCCGAAGTCTCTTCGAGTTGCATTGGCTGGAATGGAGTTTTTATGATTTTTTCGTCTAACCAACATATGAAATTGACATAGCCCAGTGACAGAGCACAGTGGCATGGTTGTACAGTAGTCGAAAAAAAAAGAGGCATCCTTGTTGATGAACTTTACGTGTTTTCATGAACCCTTATATGACAGATGGCGTTGTCTATTCTCCATTGATTTGAACAGTATATCTGACAATAGGATTTGAAAGAGAGAACCAAAAAGTATTCAAGTGTTATAGGGGAAGAAAACAAGTAAGAGGCACTATGACTCAAACATCCAGCACGCCTTTGCTCCTCCAGTAGCCAACCCAACTCTCCACATCTTCTTTCCCCAATTGTGGCAAACGGGCTGGACTAAGAGCCGGGGCTTCTGCTGCAGTCACCGTTGTCTCGTACATAGACACACCCATCGCCTCTCTGTCTTGGACTTGTAAAAAAATGTCCTTCGGGGCGGCAGAAGCTCGATAAAAATCAATAAGATGGAGGGCTGGGTTGTGGTGTAAAGCTTCGTCTGTCTTGGGCGAGGCTTCCAGTTTTGTGAGCCATTCATCATACGGAATAACATCCACGCCCAGAACGTCTGAAACATGTCCTATGATCGCTTCCCAGGGAACAGGACGGGGGTGCACGATGTGAACATATTCGCTCGACGTATGCCGAAGTTCGATGATGGCGGAAGCCGCCACATGAAGAGGAATGAACGATACGAGCTACCGAGGAATAAATCCTTGCGCCATACGAGTAAAAGAAAAATAACATACCCCTTTGTTATTCGGTAGTCCACCTACAACTTGGCCCGCACGCACGAGTGAAGGGAACCATTCCCTGGGATTCCAGTTTCCGTTGATACCGCCGCATAGTTGGCCCACGCGGGCAATAATGGGTCGTAGAGGCGTTGAGCGGCCAGCTGTCCATAAGATACGTTCTGACACCCATTTTGATTCACTATAACCGGAAGTGTTGATGTACGCAAGGTCATTGAATGGTACTTCAGCCACAGGAGGAATATCCGACCAGGCTAGTTGCATTTACATTAGCACATCTACGCTTGAGTTTCAAGCTTCACTGAGCTTACCTTTCACGTTACCTACGCTACTAGTAAACATGACGCGCGGAGGCGAGGGGTGGGGAGATTGGAGTGCTAGATCAATCATGTGACGGACGCCCTGGACAGAGGGATCGAATGATGACAGTGAAATGTTAAAATCAACTCTCCAAGCTACACGACAAGCAGGAATATTTCAGCTACAGTTCATATTAACATCACATGAACATACCATTGTGAATGATTGTTGTCACAGAGTCACGGATCTATGAGGTCTGACGTCAGATCTCAACTTCGCTAATAATTCCAACGGCACATGCTAACTTCTGCAAACAATTCAGGCTTGATGTTGAATCCCTTCACTGCCGTATCACCCTCGACATAAATTATTTTCTCAGAATCTAAAAGTGCGGGATTGTTGCCTCGGTCCACGAATACTTCCAAGTGTCTATCTCGAGAACTTTTTCGCGAGGGTCTGTTGAACGCGAATATACGAGACACGCTTGGCATTTCCACTAGCTGTGCCAGTAGCTGAGATCCCAGCCCGCCAGTGCTCCCCGTCAGAAGAATGGTCTCGTATGTGGGATCTACAGCATCGTTGGAGGGTGCATGCTGTGGCCATTCATGGGTATACTTGGCCACGAGCTTGAGCAGACGTTTTTTTCTCGACTCTTCAGTATCGATGACCATCGAAGCGGCCTCGAAGCGAGATACTTGAGCAGCGAACGCTGCCAAGGAACGAACAGTAGCGTGTTGATATACGACATTAGAGGGAACCTTCTGGACGTTGGAAGGAGGGGCAACTTGGCGCAACGCGTGAAGCAACGTGTTACGGATGTAAGTCGCTTGCAGACTGTCAAGAGAGAACTTGTGAGCAGATTAGCGGATCACAGATATTCAATCCAGCGCTACCTATCACAGCCAAACACGAAAAGATCGTCTTCATCTCCTAATGACTCAGCACCAATCATGATTGAATGAACAACCTCGCGAACGAATTTCAAGCTCTCTTCTAGTGTCCAACCACCGTCGCTGCTTGAGCCGGAGGGTATCGGAACATTGGTATTGGAGGAATCCTCCACAGCCCGGTAGATCGCGTCTATTTCTTCGTTATAATCCTTAAGAATGGCACCTCTCCTAGCCGTTTGCTTCACTGTATAAGACAATGGCTTGGAAGCAGAGGCGATAAGGATCATCTTAAATTCAGCCATTTGTAAGTAAAATGACTCTGGATAACTGGTATTATAGGCACCTCTTTGAATATCCTGGAATGCGCGGGAGAAAAATCATTTGCAGTCTCGATACTGGGCCTGAATTTCCAGGGAGACTATTAGTAAAAGCATGCCCAATGTCTTGTGAAGGTGACAGACCAGATCAGGTTCCTGAATTTCTCCACACCCAGTTTTCCGGCCTCTTCATAAGATGCAGGTTCGATAAGGACCCCATTCGACAGACGACCTCTCCCAAACATGATTGCAGTCTTTACATGTGGATTCTTAGCTATGATTGATTCTATATCGATGAACATTCAGTATTTAGTGGAAAAGAGAGAGAACAGGTTGATCAATCTACCAAGTGGCCCTGGATTTGTCTAAATTCGAAAAATAAAAATAATCAATGCCATAACAACTTCAATTAACTCAGGTGTGGATTACCTTCTCCCCTGTACTCAACATAATCTGGTCGTCCTTACGACCAAGAATCCTGAATAGCTTTGGATTAGATTTGTGCTGCCCCACAAGATCGCTGGTGGCATAAGCCGGAATGCCGTTGACTTCTGTGTTGTGAACTGCCAAGTGGTGATTTTTACACTCCTGGGGAAGATGGCTAAGAACAATATGACAGCATGAGAATTCAAATTCGCACTTTGAGCACGACTTCATAGGCATCCGTGTCCGCATCGGGAACAAGCTCCAGGTCAATATTTGGCTGAAATTCGAACCACTCGTAGCCCTCTGCATATCTTTTGGCTATGTCACAAAGATGAATCAGATTGTGCCAGGCAGGCGCTACGATTTGAGGTACCTGACTGCAGTGAGGGACAGCCAAATTCAGTGGCTCCGTACAAATTATGGATTCGGACACCTTCGTTATACAATAAATCTCCTGCATCTGCACCTAAGGGGGCGCCACCCCAGAACTACTCGAGATATGTCAAACAATACACTCCATTGTGGCTGAGGAATCTACACATACTATTGCCCTTAACTTCTTGATTGCTCTCAGACTACTGGGTTCCGTGGACCAAGCCTGTAGCCATCTCAGCGAACCGAGAAGGTATTTCGGAAGGATATGCGCCCCACCTCCAAGAAGCTGGGAACACAAAGTAGCATTGTGGAATTACTGTCGACGATATATTGAAGAAAGAGCTCTGGAGTTAAAGGAGGCTGGGAAATGCCAGGTGAAGGTACTGCCCGAATGAAGCCCGAAACCTTCAGGTTGGGGATGTTACTTAAAACAGCACAATAAGACACGTAAAAGGGACGACTTACTGCTGGCCAGAGTGCCGAAAATACACCCATGCCATCTGATGCGTGAGTGCTTACTAGTTAATAATACAGACCAGACAAGACAAGTAGACGGACGAAATATAGGTGAGCCATGTACCGCCATAATTTCAGTTTCTACTTTAAGACCACCGTATTCTGATATTATCGTTTAATTGAGTGACGAGATTATGTCACGCAGATGGAATAAAAATACCGAGGCATTGTGCACCTTCAAGGAGGATTTGATGAGTAAGTGTTCGAGTCTTAGGGAAGGCAGTGGATCCTGTCACCATAAAGGAGGCGACATAACCCATTAGTCACGTAACAGCTGATAAAAGGGAAAACTCACCCGAAGAATGTAAAATTAGTGCGGGTTGATCCAAAGGGACAGCAGTATGAACTATATCATCTGTGTAAGTAGACGAGATGCTACTAGGAGTACCGTGATAGAGTTCAGAAAACGAGGGAAATTGCAAGATCACGGTGTCCTCTAGACCTTCTTGGCGCGTTGCTTCTTCACCCAATACCCTCATGGCGCCTTCAGTGACCCAGAGGTATTTGACACCGGTGACGCGGAGAAGATGAGCCACTGCCGCTGCTGAGTTGCGAGGAGAGATTAGAAACGGAAGTAAAGGACGGCTGGAAGTGCCCGGATGAGTGAGGCGTATGTGGGAAACAACAAACGTAGTGAAGGTGATGGGATCTATCACATAGACATGCAGCTTTATTGGGAATGTGTCGGAGACAGTGTGAAAACCAACCTGCAGTGGCCAGGATTCCAACTACGATGGGATCTCTCCTCAGAAGCAGGTTATCTGCGCCTTGCGTTTCCGGAATAAGACTCTGTATCATTTCTGCTCCTTTGATGATACCTCCTCCCAACTCATTCCACGTCAAGCTTGTCTGTGTTCAGTATGAAATCGGCATAGCTATCTATTGGTCAAATGGAAGGATACCTGGTCGTGATGGCCCACTTGCTTAGGAAACACGAATGCAGTAGCGTTCGGTGAGTGGACGCGATGCCAATCATGTAATTGATCGACCGTCAATGTCCCATCGAGAGGTGGATAAGAAAATGTTCCAGGAGTGTCAGCCATATGTTGAATTATTCCTGAGCTTCTAAGAATCGAGTGTGTGAGGGATGGAGCTTGTAGTTGTGATGCTTCTGTGATTCATTCTTCAGTTCTTTTATACGTTGAGACCACAGATATTCATTGACTAGTTTTCCGGTCACGGGACTGATTGTCTGCCTTGTGTACGTGAGTGGGATGTTCAACGCAATTCTTCCTCCGTGAGAAGTCAACGGTAATAGCTCTATTAGCCGAACAGCGGTCAGATGACACCGGTAGCAGGGTGAGAAGGAATTGGGAAATTGCCGTGCAGCCGCACTGCTGCAACTGCTGCACACTGAAGAAATCAAGCAAATACAGTGACTCACAAAACTTCAATGTTTGGTGCTTTTGGACTATTCATTGAATAGCTTTGAATGTAAAACATATATGAAAAAAGTGTTGGTGTATCAAAGAAAGAATCTGATCAGGGCTATGCAACCATTAAAAAATTATATCATTTCAATCAGGGGTGATGAAGATATGGGCAATTCAAATCAAGGGCCCATTGACTTAGTTTTGTGAGATGGTATTAGAACAATCAGAATCTGATGCTCCATCTATTATATATAACATGCAACCCTCAATAGATGGTTACTATGGTAACCTTATCTTTCGTGAGAACTCAAATTAAGGTATTTAATCCCCTCCAACATGTCCAGGACTTCACTACACTCCAATGCACCCCATTTCCTCTGCTCAAAAGAAAACATCCTCTTCTTGGCCTCTCATGGTCATTCTAATAAGAAATGGAATGGAAATATTTATTATATTTGTTTTGAATTTTATTTGAATTTTATTTGGTGTTTTATTCAAGTTTGTTCAACATGCACTTGTTTTGAAATCTAAGCGAAAATCTATTGAGATGCGGGGGATCCACTGATGTGGATGTAAAATGTCAGCGCTTAAAGATCACGTACTGTAACGTGAACTTTGTAAATGAAGATAGGGCTTCAACTTAACAAAATTGAAGCAACTTTTGAGTTGAATAGTGTTAAAAGAACACACAATGGACTCATATCTTTCTTGAGCTTTTCTATTTTCATTCTATTTTTTCTTTTATCTTTTATCACACAGACACTACCATCATTCCAACCACATCTCTTTCCTTTTTTCATCTTTGTAGAACATACAACTGTCAGAATCCAAATAATAGCAACAAATGTTGTGGATGAATGTTATGTTAGTAAAAGTATTCGGAAATATTCCTAATGATAACCGAATGGATTTGGAAAGGGAATGAAAATCCTACAGTAAAAGCAAATGACTTTCGGAACGTCTGCGAATGAAGTGCATAGTTCCGAAGAGATAGAGGTTCCATTCTATCTCGTGGATCGAATGAACTTTGCAGTTCATGTCGATCACAGCCAATGATCTTACATTCCTTGAAGTGGATTTAACTAATAAATGTTGAATTGAAGGGCTTACTCAAAATATACAGTTGTTGGTAAAGTTGAGTTGGGAGCGAGTTTGGCAAGTATGAGTAGAAAATCAAGTTGACATACGATAATTGAACTAGGGAATGTACATGCGAATGTGCTAGCTTATATACTGAACCATTCGGAAGAAAGAGCGAATGGGAATGAGTCCGTGATGGTTAGGAAGTAGCCAAGGTACATGTATACTAATTAAAGGCCATAGGAAACAAAGAACAAGGGTGGTAGGAAAATTGTGAATGAAGAAAAAGATTAACAGACCCCCAATAACTCTTGAAACATGTTTCCGAATCGCATGGCTCTTCGGGTAGAACTAACCGTCCCTAAATCCTTCGGAGGGTGATCCTGAGGGTCTAGAACATTCATATCATAGAACATGATGATATGGAATGTCATCGCAAGCTTCCACACAATAGAAATAACTCAATCAATGAGTTCATTGGAAAAGATGGGGATAGTGATGGGGATAGTCAGGGTGCTTCTTTTCCAGAAAAGATTATGATCGGACCTGATTATTGCTCGTTTCACTAAACACTTCATGGAGTGATTCCTGAACTAGATTGGGTGACCGGATCAAATGTATGTGAAGCATTGAGGCAAGGGTGATTCGGAATTTGGAAAATCCATTCAGAAGGATTGGTTCGGAAGGACAATGATGTAGATGAGGTGTCCATATTGTGATCGTGACAACAACCTCCAAACATGAGTATCCCAATCCACACATGAGTGACCTGTATATGAGACACGCTCAGATCCACATGTGAGCACCCCGAGACACGAGCACTGAGATGCACCAAGACACAAGCACCGAGATGCATCGAGAACACCAGCCGTGAGACACACCAAGAATATGAGTCGAGATGCACCTAGAACACGAGAACCGAGCCATACCGGGAACCGAGTCAGAATAACAGACGAGACATGAGAAACGAGACACACTCCTAGACCACAATACCAAGACACATTTCAAGAGACCACGTACTGGCTTTTCATTGATTAGGCTTCCACAGCTCTAGAATGGACCACAGGATCGGCTCCACTCATTGGAAGTGGAAGCAGAGATGTAGGGCCATGCAACTTCAGAACGAGACAACGATAGGGACATTGTTTTCACATGTACAAGCTTTCTCCTATTACTCTATGTAGATAAGGACTATCTAAGTACATTGTAAATCAAGCTGTTTCTACGAGTTTAACAGACCAGCAACGAGTTTATTATCTGAATCCTTTCCTCACTTCACTTCACTCTTATCACAGGACTTTCTAAGTCCAACAAGTCTATTCCATCGTCTATCCAACGTGCTATTACAAGACCACAAATGAATGTTCATTCGCGAACAAATCTTTGATGTGACATTGAATGATCTGCCAATGTGTCACCGCCGTGCATTCCAAACACATCACGTGACCGACACATGAACCTCGAACGCGTCAACATCGCGATGCGACTACGTGTCACAGATGCAATAATAATAATAACATTTCATTATTATATTTACTACTAAATCCCCTCATCTCTTCATAAATAGAGGCTTTGAATTGAAAGCAAACAGCCAGTGACAATTTGCTAACAGTAAAGTGATTGCAGAGATATAAAGCAAGAGATTCAGAATATAGGGGACTTTGTGGAGATTTACTGCCTTAGATTTTAGTGAGAACTACAAGTGTATTTATGCAAAATGGTAGCTAGGGTGAGTCTCTTGTGGATGAATGAAAAATATGAGGGCGATGGAGCAATTCTGGGGTTGAAATCTACATGAGGGTAGGATTGCACAAATGTAGAACTAATTACTGTCTAAAGTGTCTGAAACTGATCTGTGAGCTTTGGGAACTACAAATTATGCATACTACAAGTATTTTTGAGTTAAAAGAACAAGGAAAATGAAATGAAAACTTCTGAGACTTCATTTGAAGGTCCAGGTGCTTATCCTAAATGAAATGGAAGCATTCGGGCTTCGGTTGTGGATTGGCAACAATAGGGGTGCATAGAAATGGTTTTTCCAATTGTTACATCTATTTTTGGTAGTGTTTTGGAGTCACATGGTTGCTGATTGATGGCTATATTAGCCCATTCATGTGCAAACATGTCTATACATTCGTTTGTGTTGATTGAGCTCAGAGTTGCTTGGCCAGTTGAATCTAAAAATATACAAACAAAATTATTCCAAGTTTGAAAGCCTTGAATTGACCCATGTCTTGTTTTAGTGGTTATTTTCCTTTTCTATTCTCTGTTAAATGGCTCTGCTGATCCATCAGAGTGATTACATAATCTGATGTTTGCAGGACAAATAATAATAACAACCACAATGTTTTTTTAGAAAGAACCACCCTAACTATCCCCATCACTATCTCCATCTTTCTCAAATAAACCCATTGATTGAGTCAATTCTATCCACTTAAAGCTTGCAATGACATGCCATATCATTAGACTCTATGATGTGAATGTTCCAGACTCTCAGGAACATTATCCCAAGGTTTTCCATAAGGAGATCCCTACCAAAAGAGCTACACAATTCAGAAACATGTTTCAGGAGTCATTGCTGATCTGTTAATCTTCTTTTATTCCTAATAAGAAATGAAATAGAAATTTTTGTTATATTTGTTTTATATTTTATTTGTATTTTGTTTGAGTTTTGTTTGAGTTTCTTCAATGCGCACAATAAGTGCTTGTTTTGAATCTAAGCAAAAAGTGTATTGAGATGTGGGGGATGTGCTGATGTGGATGCAAAGTGTCAGTGCTTAAAGTTTGCATACTGTAACGCGAGCTTTGTGGATAGAGATAATGGTTCAACTTAACAAAATTGAGATAACTTTTGAGTTGGATAATAGCCTTGAAATGAAAGCAAACAGCCAGTGACAATTTGCTAGCAATAAAGCAGTTGTAGAGATATAAAGCAAAAGATTCAGAATGTGAGAGACTTTGTGGAGATTTACTGCCTTGGATTATTGCGAGAACTACAAGCATATTTATACAAAACAGTAGCTATAGTGAGTCTCTTGTGGATGAGTGGAAAATATTAGGGTGGTGGAGCAGTTTCTGGGGTTGGAATCTACATGAGGGATAAAATGCACAAAATGGAACTAATTACTATCTAAAGCACTTGAAACTGATCAGTGTGCTATCAGTGTTGTTACTATTGGATTATTGTAGATAGGAGAATTATTGAAATTTTGATACTGCAGACAGAGATATCACCTCAGTGATAGAACACACTGTAATATTAAATAACTACCTGCAGACAGAGATATCTACTAACCAGTTAGCTACTCTTCTACAAGGTAAACAAAAGTTAGACTCACCACCTCAGTGATAGAACACACTGAGGGGTTCATCTACGGCTGCCCGTGCAGCTGTATAGTCTCCGGTCATCCCTGACCGGGAACTATACATAACTACATAACTACATAACTAGATGACTCTAGCTAGTGAAACTTGGTCCGTATACTTATAAAAGAAGTATCTAAAAGATGATCATGAATTCAGAGGAAGGGAATGAGATTGTCAGGGGACAACCGGTTATTCCCTTTTTCCTCTCTTTTTCCCCTTTTTCCCTTTTCCCCCTTTCCCTATTTCCCTCCTTTTTCCTATTTCCTTTTATACTAGATCTATCCTATCTCTAGTATTATGTCCTTTGCCTCCCTTTTTCTCTATTTTCCCCCAGTGCTAGTTACACCTTTATTTGCTCTTATTTGACTGCCAGTAGCTATATAGTTAGTCGCTTAGGTAAGGGAATCCTCACCCTTTTCTCTTTGGATTTCCCTTACCAGGTATGTGTCTCGCTACTGTAGTTACTCTTTGATTTTTATATAACTTTGGATTTCCCTTACTGTAAGGGCAACCCTCCTAGCGCCCGTAGATACCTAGTAGAGGGGAAATCCAAAGAGATATATATATGTATAAGAATATACAGTGAAGGAACTCTCACCTAGTAGAGGGGAAATCCAAAGAGAAAAGTCTAGGGATCCCCGCTACTAGTGAAAAAACTATATACGACTACTTAACGCCCAACCAGGGGCACTCCTATGCGCTGTCAACCCTGCCCGACTTCTATCCCCATAAGGCACTTTGACCCTGACGAAGGTCGGATGTCGGGCTGAAGGTTCGGATCAACTATTCGAGTTCCACCCCGAGGTTGGCTGAGGTCTCGGGTGGTCCGAGGTTTCGGACTAGAGGCCCGAGACTTCGGGTTCATGTTTGGAGGCTTCGGACCAAGGTTCCTGCGCCTCGGACTTGTGCTTCGCATGTGTAGGGGCCTTGGAGATGGAGGGCTGGGTGAAAATAGGTTGTCCCCTGACATCAGCTGTCAAGGATCCGTTCCACTGTGTAGTGCTCGGCCCCATCTACAATTTCGGGTGGGGGTGGTGGCTTGGACTTCCGACCAGGAATAGGGTCTTCGGGCGCCGGAAGGAGTTTGACAACGTTGAAGACTGGGTGTAATCGGGCCATTGATCGTGGTAATTGGAGGCGGTATGCGTTGCGTCCCACCCTCCGTTGGACGACATATGGCCCGAGGTAGCGGTGTGCAAGTTTCGGGGACGGTCGGGTCGTCCGAATGTTTGAAGCATCCAGAAACACCCGGTCGCCCACCTTGTATTCCGGAGCTGGGGTTCGGCGTTGGTTGTAGTACCGAGCCATGTCATCCTTTGCCTTGGCTAACGCCGACTTAGCTTCCTCTAACGATTTCTCCATTCGGTCTTTGAACTCGTTCACTGTCTCCAGGTGGGATTCGGGCTGTCTTGGTTCGAATCCCATCCGAGGATGTCGGCCGGTGTCCAACATGAAAGGTGTCTCTTGGGTTGCAGAGTGTACATGGTTGTTGTATTGAAACTCTGCGAGCGGGAGGAGTTCGTCCCAATCGTCCTGGCGTTCATCAACGAAGATCCGAAGGTACTGCTCTAATTCCTGGTTGACACGTTCGGTCTGCCTGTCAGCCTGTGGGTGGTAAGCTGTAGTGGCTGCAAGTTTGATACCGAGTAGTCGGTAAAGCTCTCGCGTGAACTCCGAGACGAATTGCGGGCCTCGGTCGGAGACAATCTGTCTCGGTAGTCCATGCAGCTTCCAGACATGCATGAGATAGAGTCAAGCGGCTCCTAATGCTGTGATCGTAGTGTTGGTTGGAAGGAAATGAGCTTGTTTGCTTACCGAGTCTACCACATTCATGACCGCGTCGAACCCTCGGGACTCCGGGAGCTCGACAATGAAGTCG
>QMFG01000529.1:30824-45536 GCA_003314545.1 Ramaria sp. MG151 | reverse complement strand
GAAGCAACAACATATTTCTTAGGAAGTCGCTTCTCCCATTTTGGGCAAGGAGGGAGGGAGGATTCTTGGGGTGCGGCGGTCATGGATTCTTCTACCTTAGAGATGAGGGGGTTCACTTCACGCTCAATTTCAAGACAGGAGAATCTGTTATGTACAGGCAGTGGGGGCGCACTATTCACCCACTGCGGCTTCCAAAATCCTCTGAGGACTCCATCTCTGGCTCTCCCTCAGGTCTCAGTGTGGTCTCGGGGTCCATGACTTCGGACACGTCTGCTAAGGCCAGCAACTCAGGTAGAAGTTCAAGTTTTTCTTCGGAGGTCATGGTTCGGATGTCGTAACTCCTGGGGCAGTCTCGAGAGTAATGACCTGTCTGATGGCATCGATAGCACATAACCATTGAAAGGTTGTTTCGGTTTTTTGTCCTATCTACTTCCATGGGTGTTGGGCCATCCTTTGCTGGAGTTGGAAGCACCCTTGGGATCTCAGGGGCATTCCTCGGAGTGTTCTGAAGTGGACCCGAAGCGTCGGGCAAGGTAGTGTAAGAACGTCCGAAGGCCGAGGTAAGCTTCGGTGGTAGGGCTCGGGTACTGCCTTTTGATACGTTTCGACTGGATTCCATAAAGGCTTCATTGGCCTCTCGATTCCAGGCCACTCTCCGAGCGGCTTGGAACCATTTTTCCGGCTCGTCTATATCTGGCATGTGTTCTCCGAGAGTTGCCACCCGATTTTGAATTGCGGGGTCAAGGCCTTTGCGGAATTTAATCACAATGGTCTTGTCATCGGAGTATCCGGCCATTTCTACTAATTCCGAGAACCGATCGATGTAGTCTTCAACTGAATCTTTTCCTTGATACCAACTGGTGCCTTCTAGCTTAGTAAGCGCCGAGACTTGTTCGTTCCTCGGGCAGAAGCTTTCTTCGAAACTTCTTTCAAAATCCTTCCAGTCCAAGTACTTTGCCCCTTGAGTTTTGCGTTCGGTTCGCATTACCTCATTCGAAAACCGAGCTGCCCGGCCGGTTTTGAAGAAGGAGAGGGCCCAGTGGATCCGGACTTGGCCATTTGGAAAGTCCCCCTTACAGATCTGGAAATAGAGTCTGCAAGAGTTGAGGAACGCATGGCCATTGTTTCGGTCTCCATCGAAGTCCAAAGGAAGGGCCGGTCTTAGCTGCCTCCCTATGGTATTGGCATTCAGTTCTTCGGGTCTCTCCCATGAGTCCATTTTCGGCCTCGGGTTCGGTTCGGGGCTTGTTGCTACGTCTCGTGGGTCGATTTCTAATTTTGCCAGGATAGATTTTAAGGCTAGTTGAATGGCATCAGTCTTCATCCGATTTGCCGACAACTCCTCTTCCACCGCCCGGAGATGATCTTCTGGTGTATCCATCTCGAGTAGGGAAGGAGGGTCTGTTCAGCGTTCAGAGTTGGGTGTTCCGATGATAGAGGAGGGGTAGTCAGGTGCAGTGCGTACGGGAGAGGTTGCGTCCTCCGAGTCGCTATTCTCAATTCCGTAGTTACCTATTTTGGTAATTGCACTGTGACTACCAGTCCTTCTCTGGAGACTTTTCTACTGTAAGGGCAACCCTCCTAGCACTCTCAGATACTAGCAGAGGGGAGATCCAAAGTGATATATAAGTAGAAAAATACAAGAAAGGGAAACTCTCACCTAGCAGAGGGGAGATCCAAAGAGAAAAGTCTAAGGGTCCCCTCTACCAGTGATACAACTATATACGACTACCTAACGCCCAACCAGGGGCACCCCTACGCGCTGTCAACCCTGCCAACTTCTATCCCCATAAGGTAATCTATCTCTGATGAACGTCGGATGTCGGGCTGAGTGTCCCGGGTCCAAGGCTCGGGTTACCCCCGAGGTGGATTGAGGTCTCGGACCCTACTCGAGGTGGTCCGAGGTTTCGGACCGGAGGCCCGAGACTTCGAGCTGGTGATCAGGGGCTTCGGGTCAATGACCCGAAGCTTCGGACCGAGGTTCTCGCGCCTCGGGTCTGTACTCGGTATGTGTGAAGGCCATAGAGGTGGAGATTTTGGTGAAAACCGGTTGTCCCCTGACACAGGCCCCACAATGCATCTCAGCGACCCTATACACCTCTCTTTCCTTTCAGCCTTATGAAAACTTAACTGAAACCCCTAAGCGAGCTCTCTTTGATTGGACACTGGGAAGAGCCTCAACATGTGACATTAGGCAGAAATTAGATTATAATAGAGTCTAAGTCCCTTCAATTCATTTGCAACCATATATAAACCACAGTCACCCTTATCTTGCGATTACCTTGGATAAAACAGAAAAACAAAAACAAAATAGAGGATTAGTAGTTCCAATTCAAGGCTGGAGGCCTTAGAATCATTTTATTTATTTTTAGATTCAACCAGCTGAACGGCCCCAAATGCAATCAATTATGAACAAACGCACGCATGTCTTTGGACATAAACAGGCTCAAATAGCCATCAATCAGCAACCACACAACTCTGAAACATTACCAAAGATGAACATGGTAATCTGAAAACACAATATATTCACCCCTATTGACGTTGATCTACGACTGAAGCCCAAACACTTCCATTTCATTTAAGATAAGCACCTGAACCTTCAGATGGAGTTTCAGAAATTTTCTTATCAAATTTTCTTGTTCTTTCAACTCAAAAACAATTGTTGTTTCCATGATCTGTAGTTCTCAAAGCTCAGAGATCAGTTTCAGAAGTTTTAACCTGTAGTTACTTCCACTTTGGTGCAACCCTCCCCTCATGTAGACTCAAACCCCAGAACCACTCCACCTACCCTGTCTTTCTTATTCACCCACAAGAGACTCACCCTAGCTAGCATTTTGCTTAAATATGCTTGTAATTCTCATTAAAAATTAAGGCAGTAAAACTCCACCAAGTGCTCTACATTCTGAATCTCTCGCTCAATACCTTCACAAGTGCTTCCCTGATAGCAAATCATCACTGGCTGTTTGATTTTCAACTCAAGGGATTTATTAGACTCAATAGTCATTTCAATTTTGTTAAGTTGAAGTGTTATCTCTATCTACTAAGGTCATGTTACTATGTTACTGCACGCAATCTTTAAGCACTGACAATTTGCACCAGCATCAGTGCATCCCCTGCATCTCAATAGATATTTGCTTAGACTACAAAATTAGCACCAACTTAGCGCATTCAGAATACTCCAACAAAACATCAAATAAGTCTCAAATAAAATATATATAAAATACAGAAACTATTTCCATTACAATTCTTATTAAGGGTTTCATCTGGTATGGCACTTCTCCTCAGCTTGATCTCCAAGGATATCTACTGTACCAGGTAAGTAACATGTATTTAGTAGTAGCAAAGCTATATACTGAGGATATCTGCTGTACCAGCTGGGCATTGTTCTCTATTGGCTCTCTTATCCTTGAGCATCTTTGGTTGTGGCCTCATCATTCAGTGTTGCCCTCACAGTTTGGGTCAGATAGGAGGCAGTGGGTCTGGAAACAGAAGGGGGAGGGGTTGATTGAGAGAACAGTGCAGGGGACAGTCAAGTTTGGAGGGGGAAACATTATGGTATGGGTGTATGGGATGGAATGGTGTTGGCCAGCTTGCAGAGATTGAGGGGAAGATGGATGCTGATCAGTTTGTGTCCATTTTGGAGGACCACCTACTGCCCAGCCTGGAGGAAAGTGGAATTCCTGAGGAACAGGTAATTTTTCAACAGGACAATGATCCAAAGCACAAGTCAAAAAAGGCCAAGAACTGCATGGAAAACAATAATATCACTCTCTTTGACTGGCCTGTACAGTCTCCAGACCTGAATCCTATTGAGCACCTCTGGGATCATGCAAAAAACAGACTTAAGGAGTATCTAACACCACCCAAGGGAGTTTGGCAAATTTGGGAGAGAGTAGAGGAGGTGTAGAATAACATACCACTAGAGGTGTGTCAGAATTTGATAGAGAGTATGCCTAGAAGACTTGAGGCAGTAATTAAGGCTAAGGGGGGCAATACCAAGCACTAGAATTGCAACTTACTATTTCTCTGATACCCTCTCACAAAACTGAGTCAATGGGCCCTTGATTTGAATTGCCCATATCTTCATCATCTGATTGGAATTACATAATTTTTTAATGGTTGCATAGCCCTGATCAGATTCTTTCTTTGATGCACCAATACTTTTTTCATATATGTTTTACATTCAAAGCTATTCAATGAATAGTCCAAAAGCACCAAACATTGACTCAGTTTTGTGAGTCACTGTAAAGGCCTCTGCCTCTCTCTGTAAAATAACAAGTCAAGAAGTCAGACTTGAGAGTAAAACTTGTCTAAGTCATGCTCAAGTCAAGTCAAGTCACCAGTTCAAGAATAGTCATCACATGTCACATGTCACTGTCACAAGACTTGTCATGTTTATTGACATCATCTACCACCTGTTGAAAGGCAAACTCCTATGCGCAGGTTCAACATCTAAGACAAGTTCAGAAGTGAGTCTGAAGAGTCATCGTACATTGAGTAAGGTATTTATACTAAATGGCATTATTGTCTGTATGTATATAGTAAACTAAAAAGAGAATAAACAGAATGTGGAAAGACAATAATGACTAACGTAATGTGGAATCTTATTGTATGAAGAACAGAAAAGGGTTTATTATATCTCAAGCATCAACACTTTTACAATCCCACCAGTACAAGGAAAGTACAGGTATTGTAACAGGATGTTAAGAACTGAATCGGAGCGGAGGAAGAGTTAAGGTTGGGACTCAGGATAGAGTCGACCGAGGTTCAGGGTCGGGTTGCTGAGGGGGGCCAAGGCTCGGCGAATGGGTCGGATGGGACTTGGCTTCAGCTTATGTGCTGTGCCAGCTCAGAGTCCTGTCCCGTATTTTGGACAAGGCCCGAGGTCACCCGAAGTTCGGGCGTGACCTTAGCGAAAGGAGTGAAGGAGTGTAAGGATTAAATAAGATGTATTAGGGTATCTTAGTTGATATCAGAACTGATTATCATGTACATGAATGAGCGACTTATATACGAGAGGGTTCGGGGATCAGTGACCGAATGACCGAGGTCAGGGTCGTAAGCTATGAAGGGAAGAGATCAAACATGAGGTATAAATAGGTGAAATGTGATGGTTGGGGGTTTGGCCCCGGGGACCCGAGGTCTCGGGGATCGGTCGGGGATCAGCTTTGACAGTACCCCCCTCTTAAGGCTGAACCCATGAAGCCTTTAGGTAATTTTTTACGTGTCGGGGGCCGAGGTCACGTGACACGTTTGGGTTGTTTGAAATATAAAAAGCCGCAGGGGGTGGTGACTGGTTGTAAGCACCTTCCCAAAGAAAAACGACATGTCCTCCACACCCGCCCCTGAGACAACTGCGGAAAGGCGCGCTCGCCTGCTGCGCGAGATGCAAGAGCTCAAGCTCACTGAAAAGGAAGAGGCCCGTAAGAAGGCTGAGGAGGAGGAGCGGGAGCAAGTGGAGAAGCTCGCTCAGGAGAAGGTGAAAGCAGAGAGGGAGGCCCGCGAGAAGGCCAAGGCCGAGGCCAAGAAAAAGGCTGAAGCAAAGAAGCAGGCTGAGGTGAAGGAGAGGGCGAAGGTGATGCCCAAGCAATTGGTCCAAAGCGTGGCCGAGAACGAGGATGGGGAGTCTGGGGTGACCGAAAATGCAGCAAGCGCGAGTGGGGTGAGTAGAGTGCATTCAGTGCCGGTAAAAGGTTTTTTTTTTTTTTTGTTTTTTTTTTTTTGGTTTGGTATTAACAATAAATTTTAGAAGTCCAGTATCCCCTGCCTTCCCTGCAGGCGTTGGGGGGAGCGATGTAAGCTTGGGGTCTCCAGTGCCTCGTGCATTCGGTGTCACGAGCGGAAGGTGGCCTGCACTTGGCCTGGAGAAGCTGGGAAGGAGAAGGCGTCGAGGGCACCAAAGAGGCCGAGGTCTGAGAGTTCAGAGGCTGAGAGTATGGATGCAGCCCAGCCATCAAAAAAGGCAAAGACAACTGGGACTTTGGGTCCTCAGTCGCGCCAAGTGACCGAGACCATGTTTTCGTGGGCGACTGATGCCTGGGAGGAGTCCAACCAGCTGCGGAAGCAAGAGGTGGTCGCCTTATGGACGATAACTGATGCCTCGGTTCGGAGGGCTCGAGCGGCCGAGAGACAGGCGGACATGGCCGAGGCGATGGCCATTAACTTGAGGCACATCGCCAAGGACATTAAGAGGGTTGTGGGGTTGAGGTTGGAGCCCGGGTCAGTGGTCTCGGACACTTTGGAAGAAGGGGCTGAGGGATCGAGGGAGGTGGCGAGGCCCATGGAGGGGGTCATCAACATCGAACTTTGGGTGGATCGAGGTACTGAGAGGCAGGCTTCGGCCGTTCCGGAGGGTTCGGAGGGGCGAGTGGAGACCGAGGTTTGGGTGGATGAGGGGAAAGAAAAGGAGAGGGAGGAGGAGGAGACTCTGGAATAAAGTTAATTGTAATGGAGAGAAGATAATAATAATAATATATTTTTTTTCGGTGTGAATTTTGGTTCGGTCTCGGGTTTGGGTAAGTAGAAGGGACTTAAGAAAGAAAGGAGGATGAAGTTCGGGTTTGGGTAGTCGGGTGTTTGGGTGTAAGTAAGAAGGACTTAAGAAAGAGAGGAAGGATAAGGTTTGGGTTTGGGTGTTAGGATGTTTGGGTGTAGTTAGTTGTTTTGTTATGATGAAGGAATATATATATATATATATATATATATATTTTAAATTGTGTCTGAGAGAGAGATCATGTGGGAGAAAGAAAAGAATGAGGGTTCGGTTTACGGGTTCCAAGGTCCGGGTTTGGCGGGGTAGGCGGAGTGGAACTCAGTCACGATTTTGGATGCATGTCCGAGTTCGGTTGCGAGGATCCACAATGTTTCTTCGTCAGTACCTTCGTAACCGGCCCATTGGACTAGGTATAGGAGGTTGCAGGGTCTTCGACGCTTGTCCAGCTTGGAGTTGAGGATTTTGGATACCTCGTACTCGGGTTCACCCTTGATTTCAATGGGCGGTGGTGGAGGTTTGGTTTGGTTGGGAAAAGTGTTCGGGACCGAGGGTTCAAGCATTGAGACGTGGAAGACGGGGTGAACTGCGCGCATGCTGTCCGGGAGCTGTAAGGTGTACAAGTGTGAGCCGGGTCGGCCGAGGACTTCGAAGGGGCTGAGGTACTTTTCAGCTAGTTTCTTCAAGGGTTGGGTAGTGCGGAAGAATTGTGCTTTGACGAAAACATGGGAACCGATCGGGAGCTCGGGAGCCGGGTGTCTTCGGGTGTCGGCCGAGACCTGGTAGTGGGATTGAGCCAGTTTGATTTGCTCTTTCAGTACCTGGTGTAGTTGGTCTAGGTCAATCACAAAGTCTCGGGCCCGAGAGGAGGCAAGGTCTCAGTCGGGGTGTACCGAAATGTTCGGGTGGTATCCTTTGTTCACAAAGAATGGTGATACGCCCATTGTGGCACTCGGGATGTTGTTGTAAGCGAATTCGGCGAGTGGAAGTAGGTCTGCCCAATTGTTCTGTTGGTAGTTAGTATACACTCAGAGATATTGTTCCAACATCTGGTTAGTACGTTCGGTGTGGCCGTCGCCCTCGGGATGATAACCCAAGGTGAAGTGAAGTGTCATGTCTAAGGCTTTACCCAATGATTTAAATAAGTGGGAGATGAACTCCGAGCCTCTATCCGAAGTTACATGCGAGGGTACACCGTGTTTTGAGAAGACATGTAGGACGAAGAGCTTCGCGAGGTCGGCCGAGGTGACTGTGTCATGCGTTGGAATAAATAACGCTTGTTTTGTTAGTTGGTCGACTACTACCAGTATTGCAGTGTAGCTGGCGGACCAAGGCAGCTGTTCGATGAAGTCCATGGATATTGAGTTCCAAGGCTGTTTGGGGATCGGAAGCTGTTTGAGGAAGCCGTAGGGCTTGTGACGTTGGGGTTTGGAGCGTAAGCACATGGTGCAGGACTAGCAGAATTCGTTGACCGAGGTTCGGAGTCCGGGCCACGTGTATTCGCACCTAATTGCGGATAAAGTCTTGTTTTGACCGAAGTGTCCCGCAAGTATGTGATCATGTTTGTACTGTAGTACTCGGAGCCGAAGGTTGTCGGCCTTGGGGACATATATTCGGTCGTCGTGTTTCAAGAATCCGTCTTCGGATCCCATCCATCTCAGGTCAGAGGTGTCGCTGAGGTGTTTTAGAGCCTCGGGGTCTGAGGACAGGTGAGCTTTGATGTCAGCATGGAGTTTTTTGAAGTCTACGATGAGGCTTGCACGAAGCGAGGGTAGGATCAAGGATGTAGCTCAGAGTGACTCGGTGATCTGTTGAGTCATGAAGATCGGCCAAAGGTTCTGTGGGTTGATTGTTGCGTAGTCGTTACCCCCCTCTTTAAGGTAGACGTCCCATCATCTAGTTAAGGCATCGGGTTTCACGCCGAGCTTGCCTGGCCGAAACCGAATAATGAGGTTGAACTGCAACAGATATTCGGACCATTGGGCCTTGTTAAGAATTAAGAGGGCGGTGACAAGCCAGCGGACAAGCCACATCTATTTCAATCCAACTCCGCCAGCGCCATTTTCTTCAACCTTAGCCATCATCTCACATCGCCTCTACGCCGACACCGCCATCTTTTATCACCCGTTATATAATCAAATCAATCAATCAATGTCGTCATCAATCATTTCCTCGTCGACGCATATCCAAAAATCCATCGAATTGCAACCTATAGAAGGATGAGCTGAATGCCATTTTCCAATCACACCGACATATCCTAATCCTGCT
Organism: Ramaria sp. MG151; assembly: GCA_003314545.1. Classification (NCBI taxonomy): domain Eukaryota; kingdom Fungi; phylum Basidiomycota; class Agaricomycetes; order Gomphales; family Gomphaceae; genus Ramaria; species Ramaria sp. MG151. The sequence goes on along the minus strand of QMFG01000529.1, from coordinate 36,778 downwards.
CATCTCCATCGCAAGCTCTCTAATCCCAATCATCATCATGACACCTATGCCATTGGAGAGCCAGTATATGTCGACAACTCCCAAGAACCATTCATATTTCTTGGAGAGAAAAGGGTATACTATCATGCAGGGCAAGAGGAATACGTGGCAGAATTCAAGGGACCATACCCAGAATATCCTCCCCCGTCCATTCAACTTACACTTCATCATAGAATCCAGAAGGAACGTATATTCCACCCTACTCGTCAGCCAATCATGGAAAGGTTCATGAATAGCCTTCGGAGCCTGTGTTGTCTCTGATTCGTCAATCCTTCCTGGATGACACAGTGACTTATTCTATATCCAATTCGCTTAGGAGACATTGGACAAGTTGAGGAATATTATTGGTGGACATTTCTTTTGTTCTTTTATCTGACATATTATCTTTTCACATGATCTCCTTGTTCTATGTTTAATAACTTTTCTCGTCATTACTAACTGACATTCTATTCTTGTACTAATATTCCCATTCCACACTTCTTTTCCCTATCTTGACACATTCTTGCTTATCCGCTTTGTCAGATACTCCTTTCTTGATTCCTTTCTTGTACTTTTTGTTCTCGTGCTTTGTCATGCGCTACCCCTATTCTTGCCAAGCACCTCTATCGCATCGTTTTGCATCGTCCATGCACCGTTGCTGTAGACATGTATATAAAGGCCTCTGCCTCTCTCTGTAAAATAACAAGTCAACAAGTTCAACAAGTCAAGTTCCAAGTCAACGCTCAAGTCCTCAGTTCAAGCAAGTTCAAGAATAGTCTAGAACGTTCTAGACTACGTCACACATCACACGTCACGGTCACGGTCACGGTCACATACATCTCGTCACATGTCACAGTCACAAGACTCGTCACATCTATTGACATCACCTACTGCCAGCATCAAGTATTGGAATTTTGACAGGATACTAAAATTGTAATAGCCATCAGACGACCATTATCAAGTGCAGTATTCCAATCAACAATCCCCTTCTTCAATTACAAGGCAGAGAAGAAGTCAAATCATTTGACGTTTTCTTATACAAAGAAGAGTTTGGAGTTAGGAAACTGACACAGTTACAGTCCTTTAACGACCATCACTGTTCCAATATTCCATCTCCGATCCCATCCTGTGGAAAGAAAACATACAACAATTCGACTAACCTATCAATGATATACACAACTGCTGTGTCCCTCGAACGACTGCACTAGATACCATCTGAGGAAAGGACCGTTGCGTGCAGGCTTTAGGTATCAAACCCAAGGTGAACACATCAGCGGAGCCATGAACAAAGAAAGCAGCGGCATTAACTCAAGCTGGCTGAAAGGGACAGAGACAAAAAGATACTCGAAGCAAAGAGAACAGTTAACTCTTGCTTAAAACGATGGACTCAACTAAGTGAGTGGCCGGGCTAAAACTGACTGATTTATTTAGCTACCTAAGTAAACTACTTATACATGAAAAAATAGGAGTTTAGGGGCTTAGGGGCAGAAACAACTAGGAACCAGCCAATGAAACTTAACTAAAGATATTATTCTCAATTCCTAACAGGCCTGTCTTCAGGTGAGCAGTGTTGTAGTCGAGAAATATTCCAGGTTTTTGTGGTCGGTAACAACATCTATCGGGGCCGAGGGGCCTTCTAGGTAGTGTCGCCAACGTTTGAAAGCCTCGAAAATTGCTAACAGCTCTTTGTCATGGACGTCGTAGTTGAGTTCAGCACCCGAGAATGTCCAAGAGTGGAAAGTGATCGGGTGGATCTCACCATCCAGGGTGTAGGTTGACAGGATGGCGGCGAGGGCGTAGTCCGAGGCATCAGTTTCCATGACCAACTGTTGGTCGGGGTCCCAATGCGTGAGGATCGGAGCCAAGGTGAAGGCTTTTTTCAGGGTTTCGAACGCCGTTCTGCAGTCGTCCAAGAAGTGCCAGGTAGTACCCTTTCGGGTGAGTCGGGTGAGCAGTACTGTAATCTCTGAATAGTTAAGAATGAAGCATCAGTAGAAATTGGCAAAGCTGAGGAAGGACTGAATGTCTTTAACCATCCGAGGCTCGGGCCAGTCTCGGATGACTTGAATTTTGTCCTCGGCCATCATGAGGCCTTCAGACGTTAGTATGTATCCAAGGAATTCTACCGTGTCTTTGTGCCATTCGCATTTCTTAGCTTTTGCATAGAGACTATTTTTCCAGAGCTATTGAAGCACTTCATGTATGTGCTTTTTGTGCTCGGTGAGTGTGTCAGAGTAAATGAGGATGTCATCAAGGTAAACTACCACACATTTATCCAACAAATCTCCCAGAATGTCGTTCATAAAACGTTGGAAAGCCACGGGTGAGTTAGTAAGCCCGAAGGGCATTACTAGCCTCTCGAAGGACCCATAACGGGTCTTGAATGCGGTCTTCCATTCATCTCCTTTGGCAATTCGGACAAGGTGGTACGCGTGTTGAAGGTTGATCTTGGTATAATACCGAGACTTTTTCGGTGCATCCAGGAGGTCTGAGATGAGAGGTAGCGGGTATTGGTCTTTCTTAGTTACCTTATTCAACCCTCGGAAGTCTACGCATAGTCGGAGCAAGCCATCTTTCTTATGAACGAAGAGGATTGGTGCTCCATGCGAGGACTGAGAGGGCCGAATGAAACCGATGTTCAGGTGTTCATCAATGAAGGATTGGAGGGTTTCAAGTTCAGACCGAAAGAGCGAGTAAATTGGGGGTTGAGGCAGTTCGGCGCCATCCTCGAGAGTGATCTTGAGGTCATAGGGTCTGTGAGGCGCCAGAGTGTCCGCCCTAGACTTGGAGAATATGTCCCCGAAGTCATGATAGTCTTCAGGTATGCCCTCCATGTCTGCGGGGGTCAGAGATACGTTGGCCGAGCATGCTGAGAGCTCAGTCGAGGCCAGGTTGAGGCGAAAGGTCTCAGATCCTTCTAATTTACAGGCATGGGCGAAAGCAGCTGCATTGATCAGGGTGATGTGAGGAGCCTCAAGCTTCGGGACGGATTTGGAGGGTGACTTTGGTTCGGCTGTAGCAGCGTGAACTTTGGTCGTCGGAGGTTCAGCCAGGTTATCCAGTCGGGGTGCTCGGAAGGTAATACTGCCCAATACCCAATCAATCAACAGATTGTAGCGGGTGAGCCAGTTGTGCCTGAGCACGGCCAAACAGGACGAGTCTAGCGAAGTGACATAAAAGTCTACGGGGAAAGTGTGGTCAGAGGAGAAGCGAATAGGTAGTTCTACTGCTTCGGTGATTATGGAGTTTGTGCTTCCATCAAATAATCTAAGAGGGATCGGGTTTATGGTTTGGGTTCGGAGGTTATGTCTACGTACAAAAGTGGATTCAAGGAAACAGTGTGTGGAGCCAGAATCTACTAATGCTTTAAAAGGAGTGTTTAGAATAGTTTCGGAGGACAAATTAACTACAAGGGACGTAGGACTAAAAAGAGTGGAAGCGTTAAGTCTAACCTCTAGTTTGGCACATTTGGGGTCAACGCAACCCTCGGGACATGCAGAGGCCGAAGGGTTGCGGATTAGTTTTTTGCCTTGGGGACCGTGGCCATAGGTTCAGCTTTGGCCTCTGAGGGCTGGTTAGCTGCCTGCGCCACTCGGGCCTTTGCTGTGGCTCTCGGACACACACTAGCTTTGTGGTCCGTACTGCTGCAGACCAGACACAAGTTCAGGTCAAAGCGACGCTGGCGTTCTTAGGGAGTAAGCTTGCCGTCGGGCCCGAGCTTACCCGAGAGGTCGGGTCCCTTCAACTGAGGTGTGGAGGGCTTTGCAGCCTCTTTGCCTTTGGCCGAGGTACCTTGCTGTGCCTTTGGGGTCATGTTCAGGGCTGGGGCAACTGATTTCTCAGTCCGAGGTTCGGACCTTGACGACGACTGGGTCATCTCGTGGGCAAGCTCGCCTCGACGTTCCCAGTAGCGCTGGTCGATCCGTTGGACCAGATCTCGGAGCTTATCCAGGGTGCGGGGTTTGTCGAAATGAATCATCTCATCTTTGATTCACTTCGGGTCATTGTATTTTACTTCTGCTCCACCCTGTCTCATATCTCACTCCACGATCACCTGTCCCAAACCTCTAGTATAATTTCCAATCCATCTACCCTCAACCCTGTGTTATCATATCCATTCCACCCTTCTGAATACATAGCTGCTTATATTGTGCCTTAACACATGGAAAACCCCCCGTTAAAAATTCCCTGTCTCATAGTTATTTAGTCTTGAATATTTGTATAAGTACTGCCAATGTAGTGCAAAAATATGTAACTGATTACAAAATCTGTTTACCACATTCCTTGTTTTAAGTCTTTTTCAGCAAATTGTCTTGTAGTTGCCTCTTATCTCCAATCTCCTCAGAACTTATCAAATTTCTTTTGATATATCAATATTCTACTCTATTTGTGCTACAATCATCACACCAATCCTTCACTCAATGAACTATCAGTATTTTCTTTTTGACCCATCAGTCAGGCTGAATTCCTGGGTCCTTTGACACCCAGCGCTACTAAGATCTATATTGATTACAAGATCTATAGATCATCAACCAGATGATACACCTGTCACACACCAACAGCAGCACTTGTACCTTGGATAAAAAGAAAAATATATTTTATTTCTTAAAAATCTGAAGAAAGGGACTGTTGCATGCAGGCTTTAGGTATCAAACCTAAGGCAAACTCATCACCATGATGTATGGTTTGTGGAGGATGATAGTCCAACTGATATCGCTGTCATTGAAACACAAGGCATTTGTCACCATTGGCTTTTGTAACCTCCGAACACATTCCATCTGAAAGTCCTCATTTGGAATCTGAATCACCCCCACCTCATCCAAATCCTTCACATACATTGATCCAGTCACCCAACATGGTCTATAAATCACTTCATTTGGTGTTTAGTGAAACAATCAATAACCAGGTCCAATCATAATCTTTTCTAGAAAAGAAGCACTCTAACTATCCCCATCACTATCCCCTCTTTTTCAATGAACTGATTGATAGAGTCATTTCTATTCTATCAAAGCTTGCAATGACATTCCGTATCATTAGACTCCATGATATGAATGTTCTAGACTCTCAGGATTACCCTCCAAAGGATTTGCACATGGTTATCCCTACCCGAAGAGCCATGCAATTCAGAAACATGTTTCAGGAGTTATTGTTGGTCCGTTAATCTTTCTTCTCATTCACAATTTTCCTAGCTCCCTTGTTCTCTCATTTCTATGGCCTTTAATTAGTATACATGTACCTTAACTACTTTCCAATTATCACAGACTCTTTCCCATTCACTCTCCCTTCCAAACTGTTCAGTATATAGGTAGCCCATTCGCATGTATATTCTCTAGTTCAATTATTGTATATCTACCTGTTTTCTCTACTCAAACTTGTCAACTCATTGCAAACTACCTTGAACAACAACTTCTCAACAACCATACCTTTGAGTGAGTACTCTAACTTTGTTTATATTAGTTTAAACACACTTCAAAAGAATGTGAGATTATTGGCTGTGGTTGACATGGACTGTAAAGTTCATTCAATCCATGAGATAGAATCCTTTTGGAATATCTATCTCTTTGGAACCATGCATCCTTTTGCAAACAGTCCAAAAGCTATTCACTTTTACTGTAGGAATTCTGTTTACTTTCGAACATCATTCTATTATTATTAGAAACATTTCCAATTGGTACTAACCTGCATCCATCTACAACTCTTATCATTGATAATTGAATTCTGACAGTATTGTACCAACGATTGCTTAGATAATGATAATGAGTTTAACCCCAGATGCAGTTGTAGAAGAAAATAAAACCTCACCAGTGTTGTTGCTATTGGATAGTTGTAGATAGGAGAAATTATTAAAATTTGATACTGCAGACAGAGATATCACCTCAGTGATAGAACACACTAAGATATTAAATAACTACCTGCAGACAGAGATATCTACTAAC
>QMFG01000529.1:3560-30609 GCA_003314545.1 Ramaria sp. MG151 | reverse complement strand
ATTCAGAGGAAAAGAATGAGATTGACCTGAGTAATGCAGCATATATTGCCTTCTCCTCCTATCCGGCAGTTAAGCGCTCGTCCGGATATCTCGGGTGGCAGCATATATGCGCCTGCAATAAATTCCACAACAACCAGTGCAAACAATTGCTTCTAAACCTCAGGTCAACAATGTGAAACCTCCAGCTAATATAGTACCCAGTACAAATGGGGTGGAAGAAAACCTAACATGATTGTCGCAATGGACAAACCTTCCACCTTGGAATCATCTATGTGAGATCACACACCTCCTACTCGATCTGGCATACAAGCATCTGAAGAAGATGTTAATATAACCACTGAAGGAAGAAAGACACCTCACCAAGCTTATATTACCTATACAGGCGAACCAGCAATATGGAAAGAGGCAATGGCATCACTCAGCTCAAAGCAGTGGGAGGAATCATTAGCAACCAGATAAGGAAAACCCATTGAAACAAGTCCCTTTCAATGGGTCAAGACACCACTGCCAGAAGAAAAGGCAATAGGTAGTTGTATAGTACTATGAGAGAAACAAGATGGAGATGCAAAACATATAAAACACAAATCTTGCATTGTTACCAAAGGCTTCTTACAGGTGCTAGGTCAGGATTTCAGTGAAACCTTCTCCTCTTTGGCAAAATTCACAACATTACAAGTGCTCCTATCCACTGTTGCATATGAGAACCTTGAACTACACCAAATAGATGTGGTCAGTGCATATCTAAAGGGTGAGCTTGATGAAGAGATATATATGTGGGTTCTGGAGGGAATACAAGAGGAAGGGAAAGAGGGGTAGTACTGGAATCTGAAGAAAGCTATATATGGGTTGAAGCAAGTGGGGCAGAAATGGAAAACAAAACTCAATAACACTATGAGAAGTCTCAGTTTTGAAATGAGCCAGGCCAATGATTGCCTCTTTTCATCCTCCAAGAAAATGGCAAAACAATACTACTTGTACTAGTTTACTGTACATTGACAATATGGCTATAGCAGGAAGGCCAATCACTCAGATCAAACAGTTCAAAACTGATATCAGCAAAAAGTTTGATATTACTGACCTTGGAAAACTACAGGATTGTTGGACTATGATTCTATCCCACTATCTATGATATTTCCCTTTCCTATTTTTTCCCTCCTTTTAAATTCAAAAATGCCAAAGTGTATCAGGATTGATAGATGTACACTGTTTGATTGAGTGATATGGTACATGCTGTTCTATCACAGTAGACTTGTTAAGAAGTTAACCTTATTGGTTAGACAGATTCCAACTGGGCAGAAGACATCAACTCAAGGTGATCTGTGGGAGGCTTTGTTTTCAACATCACAAGAGGACCAGTTTCCTAGTCATCTAAGAAACAACCTACAATAGCACTTTCTACTGTCAAAGCCAAGTGCATGGCTGCATCCAATGCCACAAAGGAGGCAATTTGGCTACAAGTTCTCCTAAATTATTTAGGCTACTTGCAAAGCACTCCAATGAATTTACACTCTGACAACCAAGGCTACATCACACTTGCATAGAATTCTGTTGTACATTCAAGAGCAAAGCACATAGACATTTGGATTCACTTTATTCAGGAGAGAATCAAGCATTCAGAGATCAATCTAAAATTTGTCTCTACCAAAAACATGCTGGCTGACATCCTCACTAAGCAGCTGCCAAGGGAGACTTTTGAAAAGTGCAGGTTGGCACTATCAGAGCAGTTGGAATTTGAGCTACATTGGCAGCAACTTCCTATGAGGCTGGGATTTGCCATGATGATGAACAAGTGACAGAAACAGTCTCTGGGGACAAATAGCTTTATGTTTTGCTGTGTTTTGACATGGACAAGTGTATATTGGAGTATGAAGAGGCAGGAATTGGAGCAGGGATGATGTTCTTTTAGGAGGAGATAAAATAAGAAATATTGTATATAAGGAAGTGTTACTGAAAGGTAGTTAAAGAGACAGTAGAATAAGTTAAAAAATAAAGATTTAACAGTATAAAAGGAAAAGGTTGGAGTGAAGGTTCAAGTTCTTGGATTGAAGCCAAGCATAGGGAGGATTTGCCTCCTTGCAATGAAGCCAAGATAACTAAGACAGCTTTGAATGTTTCTATCGGCCAGAGAGCTCCTTAGCCTTCTTCTAGGCTATAGTACACGGCTAATATTATAGTCATTTCATTTGGCACATCGGAAGTAGGTTGATAGTTAAGCATTCAAGCTTGAGACCTTCGGTCTTCGACATGTATAAAAAGAAATTCCTGCAATAGATCCAACTCTACACTTACTCCATTGTCTCTAAGTTGAACAGAAACCGTCATTGAGTAGCCTACATCTTCGATTCACGTTAATGTTCAGCTTTTAGCTTCACGGATATCAAGTTCTTGAAGCGATTAAACACCTGCAATTCCACGTAACTTGCAACAAAGGATCATTGCCTCTTGAGAAAAGAAGCCAAGGAATGGTGATCTATATAGAGTAAGTAAGTTGAAAGATAGGATAATCGGTCGCGACTACGGACTCACGTTGTAAGGTTAGCTCTTCTGTAAACATCCATAAGCTGTGGGTGCTGGAGGGAACCGACAGCACACCTTTGTCCTATGACCAATCTTCAACGTCAGGGAACGTTTCTGGGAATGTGGCCAGAAGCTGACATGTCCAAACGAAACAGTCTCTGACACAGGCCAGGACGTTGCAAAGGAGAACCTGAGAGTGGGACGAATAAAAGAAAGTAAATGAACGCTCTTCAAAGGCAATTGCACCATGATCTCTGAGACTTGTGCTCACCGGATCCCTGATTTTGTGATTTCCAGCGTAAATGGACTAACTAAATTATGAAAGGAAGCCAATTCTTCGTAAACATGATAATTGCCACAGGCTCCTTCAGAGACCAACGACGAGATGTAGCATCTCCGCTATGTATACGGGGAGGAACGGAGGATAAGAAGGATACTGGGTAGCAGTGTTGTAAGATTAAGAATAAGCTTATATCCCGGCCTGGAGTGGTTGCTAGCAAAAGATTTTTCTTGAGGAGATGTAAATGTTGCGTCATTTAACAGCTCATACTAAGGAAAGACCAAGTAGTCTATAAGGTCAGGACTTGCTTTCGAAACTTTTGACGTGTCTTGACGCGGAAGTTAAATAAGATTTCTGATTTGACACGCGCTTATTTTCTCCGCCACACCATTGAAGACTCAAATGCCCGTCGGCATCGAAGCTTGGGTCACCCAGATTCCCCCGGTAACCAGAGGATGGCTTGTTCTGTCTATTGTGACTAGTGTTGCAGTGGTAAGCCTCAGGTTGTGTATTGATTACAGCGCATCAGGGCCTAACGGTAGTACTCAGCAATGTCAGCTTGTCACGCCCCTTCAATTATATTTTAGTTTCAAGTCTGCTATCATAAATGGACAGGTACGTGCGGCTAAGTAAACATGGTTTCCAGGCCTTATTTGCGAGCAATCCCGCTAGCCATGGCGAATATTGTCCACTTTCCTGTACTTTGGACCATTATCCCTAGATTTCGTCTTCCATCTCTTTTTCTTGTGAGTACATGATATCCTCAATATATCTTTAAAATGCTTAAATAACATAGCATGCGCTATTCCCGTATGCTTGAAGAGTCTTCATTTCCCAATCGCAAGGCTGACTATTTCTGGCTCCTTGTTCTCTCGGCTGTTCTCCTCCTGGTAAACATATGTCCACTGCCTCTTTATCCTTCTGACAAGATTTCTCTACATAGCTTCTTTCCCCACTTTTCAACCTCCCATTCCTCTCCTCTCCTCTTGCTTTTGTTCCGATATACTTTTGGTCCCGCCGACATCCATCCACTCATATTTCTCTATTCGGTCTTGTCACTATCACGGCTCCATACCTTCCTGTGGCTCTAATTGCCTTCAGGTGCGTTCTGTTCACTAACTATACTGTTCAGTATTGTGAATAAGGGTATGGTCAATAGCTGGATCATCAATGGTACATGGCGTGCAGCTGCTGGTGACCTCATTGGATGCGCAGTTGGTCACCTTGGATGGTTCATCCGTGATGTTTGGATCAGAGAAGTTCCCGGAGGTTCGTTGAGCTGGGGGACTCATGCCCCTGAGCCCGTGTAAGTATTGGAATACTCTCATTTCCAACACGACTGATTTTCGTCTAGACGACGACTGTTTGGAGAAAACTAAAAGTTCTGGCTTTGCCCCAATGATATAGCAAAATACATATTATTACCCCTTCTGTTTCAAATGCAACTACTCGTGTATCGTTAACACAGTAAACTATTGACACGTTTAGCAGATAATGCATTGAAACTGGCCATAATGGCTTACACATTGACACGCGATCTTTCAAATAGTGTGCAAAAGCCAGCGCACTTGCTGCTGCGTGTATTTTGCCAAGTACGAGGTATTACAATAATTCGGGAAACTTTCAGCTATGGATACATAGAGCCATGAAAATCCTTGGGAGGTAGGTGAAATCGGTAAAAAGACAGCGCGTTACTTGTTTCGTGAATGACAAGTCTGCCAAGTCGTAAGAGTGGAACGAACGTGATAGAACTCAGTAAAAAAGGAAAACCCCAGGTCACCCGTAGAGGGGACGACCGACCCCATAAGACCCAGATAGAACTTGTTCTGCCTGCGGAGATTGGGAACTTGTCCAAAGACCCAGCCAGAAAAAAGCGACGGCTCAAGTCTCTCCTGCGCCTCTTCCTCGCCCAACACCATCATTGACACTCGTGCGATGGAGCTGCGACGAGAGTGAAGAAATTGACACGGGCGTAACTTCAGAAGCACCACTGCCCGCTCTCACAGATGTCCTCGACCCCCGTCCGCGCATAGGCATGGGACTTGTCGGGGAGCTCGCCTCCGACTGCGCAGCGAGAGCCTCCCACTGCGCGGCGAGAGCCTCCCACTCATCTATCAGCCTTTGGCCTACGCTGGGCTCTAGTTCCGTGCCATCTCGTGAGACCTTAACTTCTCGATCATGATTCCAAGGATTACGGAGCTGCCGCGTGCGGTGGAAAGACAATCGCTTGGTGCACAACCACTCAATCTTAAACTCCCGGCCCCATCCATCAGGCTTGACTTCCCGAGAGTCCTCCAATTTTTCGTCCTTGTGAGACTCCGATGCAAGAGCCGCAGATGTACCTAAGGTAATCTTGCTATCGTGCAGAAGCTGCAACTCTAAATTGCTGCCATATGTGTCCATACGACGCACGCCGTCAGCGTCCCACTGTGCCATTGAGCTACTGTTATTGTCATCCGAGGCGGGCTTTGTAGCGACGTCCGCTCCATGAGGCGGTGGGAGACGTAACGGGAACTGGGAGCCGTCTGATGTGACCCTGGGTAGGTCGATGGTTTCGTCTGCTTTACGGAGAAGCTCAGGATACGTATCTGCCTCACGCGGGAGTTCCGGCCGAGAGATACGACGATGGGGCTGATGTGGCTCTGCGGGTGCTGATGCCTGCCCCTCCGACCTGACAGTGATGGGGGACGTGGAAACTTGGAAACGGAGACGAGCCTCCTGATCTGGCGTCACAGGTGCTGGAGACTCCCCCACCATGCGATTCTCAGTAGGAGAGAGGAAACCTCTGTCGCATTCGTCCTCTTCTGCGATGACTTCTGGAGGGCTAGAGCCACGGTGTCCGCTTGGCCGTGATGCCCACGAGACATGGTCAACGCGATCATTGTGGAAGACAGGACCTGTCATTCTAATACATCAGTTTAGAATGGATAGGTAGAGGATACTAGAGTAGACAAGGAAATACCTCGCATAACCATAAAACTCTCCACTCTTGTTTACGCCGAAAATGAGATAAACGTCTAAGCTCGTGCGGTAGGCCTGATCCAGGATACCCTCGTTGTGTGGCTGCGTTGCCCACACGCCACGTTCGAGACTCAGATTCAAATCGTACTACCAAGCAAACTCATCAGCGGATGGCACATCACGTGAAGAACAAAAAAAAACCTACCTGAGTCAGCGACTTCAGGATAAAATAACGCTTTGGAAAGTGCGTCGTTAAGAAGCTAGAGTTTGTGGACGCGAAGGAGCGGTCACCGGAGCTACTGTGACGTGGTGCATCCCTATCATCTGGCAAGTCTCTCGGAGAATTTGGCGCTGGCGACAAGTCTTCGACGGACAACGGGGCAGGGATAGGTGGAGAAGGACCGGGAGACCTTGATGCCGCGAGATAGGTCGATGGGGAAGTGGGTGGGCTATCGATATTATCTTGTTCCTTTTCCGCTGTCTCACCGTCATGTATTTGTGCTTCTTTCCTCGCCTTCTGCTCCCGGTCCCTCTCCTTCTGCTCTGCTACCCACCGGGTATGCATCCCCATTCCCCTCTGCCCCCCCACGCCCGCCCTCAAGTCATCATCTCGCTTTCTCACTCTACACACCAACCGTGGACACCGCGGATCCTTCGGTCTGAGCGGCTTCCCATTAAAGTGTGCCACCGCACACTTTAACTGCGACTCCGTATCGAAGTTCACAAATGCACAATTTGAACGCACGATGACGAATACCGAAGAAACGCCACCCCACACATCGAACTTCCCCATATCCCTTTTGTCCTTGATGGCAGGGGCAGGCGGATGTACATGTCGGGATAACATGATAGCAGACATTCCCGTGGGAAGGGGATGCGTCGGCGCAGGCTGATTGAAGAAATTCCACAGCTCGTCGTGTGTCGCGTCCGAAGGGACGTTACCCACCCACAAGACCCACTCAGAGCGGTTCGCAGGTGGATTTGGGTGGTAAGATTTGCGTGAGGTAGAGGGAGGGGTGCTTGGAGAATCTGGTGTAATCAATTTTCGGGGAACAGCCGGTGAAAGGGGGGGAGAGCGAGCCGGTTGAGGGAAAGGAGCAGGCGTAGTACCAACACTAACACCAACACCCGACTTTAAAGAACCATACGACGGCACAACGGGTGAGGAGGGAGGGATTGTGGGCTGTTGGGGCTGCTGTGCCTGCTCAGACGACCCTGGAAATACATTCGATGGAGATCCAGGGCCGAGAGACGAGTAAGGATCATACTCAGGGTGATGCATCTGCATAGACTGCTGGTAGAACCCTCCACGATAGGGCGAAGACTCGTATTGCTGTCCACCTACGGATCCGGGCGCGACGTACCACCATGGGCTAACCTTGGAAGGATCCTCGGAGGATGCAGCCACAGGAGTGTAATATGGCTGTTGATACGGATTAGGGCCATACGAGTATAAGCCAGGAGATGAGTGTGTATAAGATTGAGAGGGATATCCGTGGTAGTGTGGTGCAGGTGGTGCAGGAGAGAAGTGCAGCGGAGTGTACGCGTGGTGAGAAACATGTTGGCCAGACCCAGGAGCGCCGCGCGTGGGTGCGGGATGAGCGGCATTAGGTGAAGGAGCGAAAGGCGAGGGAGCCGCAGGCGCATAACCTTGATCGGAGCGAACGTCGCGAGATTCGCCTGCCCGTCCGTCAGAGCCTTGAAGGTGCTGAAAGCTTAAGCTGCGGCTGACTGGAGGAGGAGGGACTGTACCGAAGGGTGTGCTCATGGTGCTCGGATCCAAAGCATGTACTCCAGGATGTGCAAATGGCTGTGAGAAGGCAAAAGGCTGTAACGCTATTGACTGAGGCTGGGTCGACATATACTGTCCAAGATAGCCCGGACCCGGCGAGGGATGCTGGGCATATGGTGGATATGACGGTTCCGAGAGCGATGTAGAGTGAGGGGGATAGAATGAATGCGAAGGAAACGATTGTCGTTGGAACGAGCGGTGAGACGTGGCTTGTCGAGATGGGCGATGTACAAAGACAGGAGAAACTTCCGCAAGCGACGGAGCCCGAGGAGACTGCGGTGAGTCTGCCCCACGCGAGTCGCGGGGAGCAGACATGGGCGTCAGGGCTTGAGAGATGTCACGAGTGTCCGAGTAGGAATTCGCTTCTCTCGTCACGCCTATGCTCGAGGGGGTCTGACAAGGGACAGGTGGTTGGGTGTTCCTAACAGTCTCATAGAACAAGTGAGAGACGAAAGGCGGTGGGGGAGCAATTCCTGGGAGAGGGAGGTCTAGAGGAGGGAGGTCAGGGGGAAGGGGGGTTGATGATTCTGCAGGCTTCCAATGAGAAGCACCAACAAATGAGGGAGGTTCGATGTTATATGCAGAGTCTTAGACAAGGTAGAAACAAAAAGAATGAGTAAAGAATATTTGAGAAGGTAGAAGAACAACGACGAAAGCTAAGGACTATGCAGGTCTTTAGACGCCCCAAGATTTACAGCAGATCGATACTGGCCAGGCCATCACGTGACCTTGAATGCCAGTCAAATTGCATGAACTCTTTCCACCAGCAGAAAAAAAATAAAAATTTAAAAGTAAGCTCACCCGAAGTAGATTCGGCACAAGTTTTGACGTGGGGCGCATTGGATAATATAGAGTCTACGACGTCATCTTTTTCGTCCAAAGACCCGAGAGAAGACTCTGCCAGCGAGGAATCTACGTTGGGGTCGAGCTTGTCTACAGTGTTCTGGGCCTCGGTATACTTCTGCATTGAAATGGACGCACTACTACATGGAATGGCGGTGAGCAGAGGACAGGTCAGAGAGGGGCGGGTGATAGTATACGCACGGTGTCTCGAACAGACAGACGAGAAATAGAATACGATGTGCTAAAGAAAAACGGATGGGTGTAATAAGACTATGAGAGAAGCTTATAACAAGTTTCAAGTAGAACTCGTGTATGGACTTGGAACGCAGTATGCGATGCAAATATTGAGATACAGGACATGCGGATGGATACGAGTGGTTATAAATGAAACAAAAGAGAACTAACGAACACAATCGTGAAATATTTTCTCCCTGTATCAATCACGTGACTTACGTCATTATAAGGTGACGTCACAATGTGACTAGACGCGATTGATATGTACCAGTTTTATAGGCTCTCACCGATACACTCAACGTCACAGCACAGGATTAATTTCAACTCCGCGTAGAAACTGTATCCCGTCTTGCGGACATGTCCCAAAATGGTCATCAGCTGCAGGTCGGTGACGTAGGCATCGTGGAGCCTGAAAATATTGTTAGGTATATCTAACTCTTTGGGCATACTCCTCTCAGGCCGTCCACTAAGCGACCAAGCGTCACCCTCTTTCTCTGCCGAATTGGAAAAGAATGCCTGATGCTCATTGCAACCATCTGCTACGGCATTTCTCAAGCGCGTAATCATTACATGCCGCATAACCCGGGAAGCTAGCGACTGAAATTAGAATCGTACAAAATTCGAGTCTTCTCCGGGAAATCGGAGGAAAGGCATTTCGTACCCAATGTGAAGCATGTATTAATACGTATCAGGGTGAGCCTCGTAATTAGCACAATACGTCGAACTTTCCCAGCAGGATTGCATTATACAATTATTTTCCCGACTCCGACGGACACGGACGCGAACGACAGCTTAATCGATTGCGAACTTGGCTCGAAAAAAATATGATGCACACAGCGGACCTTTAAAACGGACTTGCGAGTTGGCGACTCACCTTCGGAAGATGAGTCTCTCTAAGTCACGGACATGAAACAATTTTTATTATAAATAATCGACCACGCACAATGAGGGACCGCCAATGCTTCCAAGTCTTCAAAAAGCGAAAGCAAAGCCTGTCAAGGTGTAAGAAGTCGCGGCTGCAATTCGAGGACTACCTTTGGCGACGGAAGCCGCGATCTGCATCAAACATTGATTATCTAGATTGAGATAAAGGTCTGTGACCGAAACAAGAAAAACATGGAGGTTTTGTTTCCGAAGAAATGAATCTCCGCTTCAGAACTTTCCACGTATCGCGACTCCGACTGCGCCACTACGGATGGCCATTACACAGCCAGGCGCGAAGCCTAGAAACCTCGGTCACAAGGCCGTAGAAGATGAAGGGGAGGAGAGTGACGAATACGAGGTGGTGAGTACATTCTGTCAACCGCCTCTGGCAACGCGTCTGTCGCCTGACACGGAAGTAATGCTGTCTAGCCTGATGAAGAGGACGAGGAAGAAGAAAAAGAAAGCGACTCAGACGATGACTCAGGAGACGAGGAAGAAGAGGTAAGCTGTGATGTCTATTAAGCACAAATATGAATGCATAATGGTGTTTAAACAAGGGTGGTGGGCTGACTGCTATGCTGTTGGGGGATGTGCGTATCTAGGCTATTTGCCTTTTTGTAACGCATCTGAGGAATGGAGTGAACAGAATACAGGCGAAGGAGAGAACCACGAGGAGGACGAAGGTTGGGTCCCAGCAGGTGGGAAAGAGCCCGCTGATTATTCGGGGGATGAGGATGAGGATGAAAACGAGGATAAGAATGATTGGGATGAACCAGAAGAGACCCAAACAGAAAAGCTGGCGGAAAAGACTTCTAACGGTGTGGCGTCATTGGGCGGTAAGAAACGGGCGCGGGAGAGTGACGCAGCAGAAGAAAGTCGAGAAGAAAAGAAGACTAAATTACCGACCGATCCTAACCATTGATCCACAATTTGATTTACAATTTGCGTTCATGGCTTGGCACGTTGAGTTTCGTGCCATGCACAGGATCTATAGTTATCCGAGATTCAGAAGTAGGCATGTGGGTTCTATGGCACCACAATATGCTCCTCCCATTCTTTGCCTTTCTTTGTCCACATCGTCCTTCTATTCGGGATGGGACCGAGCTCCACCACATCCACCTCGGTGGGTTCCAGAACGACGAGAGCGAAGTTACTAAGGGCTTCCTCAATGATGCGGTTTTGCTCTTCCCCTTCCCCTTGACCGCATTTTGGTACTGTTACTGGCCAGGCCTTAGCTTCGTCATAGCTCCGCAGGAGAGAACCTGGGACAGGGCGCACAAAAGAGGCGCGAAGATGACCCGAAATGCTATCAAACGCCTTCACACGTTCCAAGTCCCAGTCTATCTCCTTATCCTCGCCCTCAGAGAGAACTTCCCACGGAAAGGACATGTGCCAGGGATGCATGGGCTGCGGAAGGAGATAAGTCGGCCCTGCAATGCGGAACTGGGTGTCTAACTTTGGGAACCAGAATGTGGCTTCAGTGTTTGAATTGACATGCAATTGATGTGCTTTGGGAGTACGAATGTCGGTGGTGGTTAGGAAGAGAGGTCGGGAGGGGGAAGACATCACGATAGCCCGATGAATGACAGAGCGCGAACGAGGAAATACCCCCGAGGGCGTAGAAAGAACAGTTGAGAGGGTATACGCTGTTGTATGTTCATGAGAACTTCATTCGTGCCATGACCAACGGAAAGAATGCGAAGCGTATTGGGCTTACTACAAGTCTTTTCTTCCGATAATCCCTCCCTGAGGAGATCTAACCAGCGGGGAGCTCGTGCGGACATAATTTTTCAGGGTGTGGTAGCTGGGTGCTCTTGTGCTCACATAAGCCTTTGGATGACTACTACCTACGCACAGGTGCGACCTGTCCGATGTCCGTCATTAAGTGCAAGAACGTTGTATTGAAGATGCGGGACGGTCGGGTGATTATATGCTAGGACGAAACTTTCATGAACAAGGGTGAGCCCGGTGCGAAATCAGGCACTTCTTTCTGCCTGGAAGATGAAATCCGTGCACTGTAACGCCCATAATGAGTTGGCGAAGATGGAAAACTCCTACCGTATGTAAGTTCCGTCGCTTTGTGCATCAGACTTCTCTCTAAGCGATGTGAAGACGGAGGTGCCTTGGCGCATGTTGACATGCTGAATGAAGAGTGCTGAAGAACAGTTATTTGCTAGAGGATGTTAGAGAGGATGTTAACTGTCTTATGCGCGCCTGGTGGTGTTGGAATCGCCGCGGCGGGTTGCGTGAGGGTGTCTTCATAGCCGCGGCGAACTTGAAGCTCATTATCTGCCATCACTCCATTGTCTGCTTCTCCCGTACCCTCTTTGGTGCATTTGGGCCACGGCTCCTTGTAACCATTTGCAGCCCTCATCGCGGCCTCGAAACAGTTTTACCAGAGCACAGGAATTCGCGAACTCCTTTCACAGTTACCTTCAGAGGATCATACACATAGAATGCTCGATCTCCGGAGTCTTAATAACTCTAAGCGTCAGGCCTGGCTATGCGAGCCGTCGTTCAGATGCGAAGCAAAAACTAAAGGCGATTACTAGAACATGTCAACTGAGTTGAGATGGCTGTGTCACTCTTACGGCTGTCGTTGAACCAGAGACGTCGATCCTGTTCCTCCTGAACCCCGAGGGTGCCGTGCACGCACGAACTGACGTGGCGAACTAGAGGTATCGATAGAGGAGTGCCAACGCGATGTGAACGACAAAAAGCTGTTTTGGCGGCGGAGATCATTTCATAGAAGACAACTTATGGCTCACACTTGTCCATGGGAAGGAAGACGGACCTTGAATCCAATTTCCCATTTCGACAAACGCCGCGCATCCCACATGCGACATGCATAAGCGCCCCGCGGTGTCTCCTACTTCTCGTGAGCAGCGTACCGGCTATTGACTCGATCTTATATAGCAGAACTCCCCAAGATGACCTCTAGCAAATTATGGCCCCTCTGTCAAGGCTTGAGACTGCGCCCCCTGAAGTCATCGAAGAGATCGCATTCTGCGTCGCTCTTGTGTCGTTCCTAGGCCCACCCACTGCTCTGGCAGCCTTCTTACGCCTCTCCAAAAGGATCTACAAGGTTGTCAATAGAAGCAACAGCCCTCATCTCTATGCTCGAATATTCCGCAGCAAGTTTGACATTCATGCGGTCCCGAGGAGATTCGGCGATGACTTTGCATGCGCATTTGAACAGGCACACGAGCTCGTGCGTCGGTTCGAGGGGCTTAAGCGTATCAGAAATAATACTTATCCCCGTTATCTGTATGGAGATGGACTTGATGGAGGGCTGAGGATCGATATGTGGATGGCATATATCATGTTCCTCGAGAGCGATGGTAACAACGCGTTGCAGCTCATCCAATACGCGCGCATAGATCGGTTCTCCCTAGAGTACGTGAGGGTTAACGGAAGGCTACATGATGGCGCACAGCAAAATGAGGGGTGGGTTGTTGACAACGAAATCAACACCTTGGGACTGTGGCTCTTTTGGTTCACTGACCATGGTTCAAGTCATTTTTAATATGGTTGCCAAAATGGTCGCTTACTGTTTTCGTTCCTCAGAACGCGTTCAGGTTGAAACTTCTGCTGAACGTGAAGAGATTTTCGCTGCTTTGAGTTCTCTTTACACTGGTTCTTTTAAGGTATGGATCTGCTGTAAATGATACATTATACGTCGCCAAACTTCCACCTTGTACAGTATGGGTCAACTCACTTACCCCTGACCTACTTTCTTATTCCTCCCATACATGTTCCCCCGCCTCCCCCCCCTCTCTCGGTCTTTCCTTTCTCGGTCTCACCCCTTCCCACACCTTGTATTATCCCGGATCACTTCAGCTGGGAAGTCACTCTCGCTCGGCCTCTACTTATACCCCCAGTTCTTCTAGCGTACATTGTCCGTTTCGAGATCCGTGCCCGTGATGCCCAGGCTCGGAATGGTTGGGTACCAGTGGGATCGCGGGCTCCAGCTACTCGCACGGAAAGACGGAGGACGGGATGGCGGGGCGCGACAGGTGAAGACTATGAAGCTTTCCGCAGTGTAAAAACGGGGACGGTGGACTGGGACGAGACTACAAGCACCATGCATGAGCAAGACTGGATGCGATTACGAACTTGTTATGATCCTTGGAGCCGGTCACCTATGAGGGACCGTGTATTTACTCCTGGAATGCTCGATGGCATTTGGGAAGGGAGATGGCTGGTGTGTTATCTCATAATTTTTGGTTCTGTGAATTATTAAATTTATCTCATGACAGGCAACGCCACCTAATCTATTCCAAGTACTCCTTCATAATGCTCAAGCGGGTACCCATCTCCCCGCACCTTTCCTAGCTCTAGATATAGAGAAACCGATGCAAGTGTGTATTTCTATTTATTTGTTTATTTTTCAAATCGCCTATCGTCCATATTAACACAAAGTTATCCCTTTAGTTTTGTCTTCGGTATGTTAGGTCCTATGACTCCTTGAATCCTGAATCACATTTAAATATACACAAGGGAACATCACCAGCACGATCGCAACGAAACCCTAGAATTTTCCGACATAAGCTCGGACGGAGCAGGTTCGGGGGCACTCCGAGCATGGCTGCCTAGTGGGATTCGAACAGTTAACAGGGAGGTGTGACAAATACCTTCTCTATGACAGCCTCTCCCTAACATCTTCCGTCAAAAGGGGAAGTTGTGCGTGTACGACAGAAACATGCGGCATCTTTCAACATACCACACGTATAATCCTCTGGATGCGGTTCTTGACGAGGAAATGGTGCACGTTGGCCCTTATGGCGGAGGCGTGTGGGATATCATTTTAACTGCGGAGGTGCGTACCGCTGATCCGTGGATAATAAATATAGTGTGCATTTACGTTATATATCCCATCGCAGACGGGGGAAGAATTCGGCGAAGCTTGGGGCCACAGCCGTTTTGTGGGTCGCGTGCGCGACTGGGATGGGCTTATTGTGCTTGTTCGAGAAACGGTAGGTTGCTCGATGAGCTCGTACTTTACTTGGTGAATAATGGCTGTATTTTGGTAGTCGGAGCAAGGGCGATGGCTGTTCCGAGGATATGTGCACGGAGGGAAGAATTTAGTTGGGAGATGGCGTGAGACGGCGACGCAAGTGGATGCACCCGGATGGGAGGGTGCATGGAGTATGATAAAAACTGGGTGAAAACCGAAAGAGGTACGCATAGTCTTCACCATCTTCCAATATGTATAATATACATGTAATATGTCATCTATTGAGCAGACTGTCTGTTGTTAGAAAGCAGCCTATTTTTCCTAAGTTTGTTGGTAAACCCCGAAGATGGGAGCGAGAATTTAAATGAGTTTTAGCACCTTCTAAGCCCATGGAGAAAAAGCTGCATCACATGTCCTGGTGGAGATTCACGATCCGATTATTGGAAGGAGCGGACAGAGAAGCTCGAATCCCTTCGCGTCCTTCGACGTTTTTTGTTGCCGGCTGAGACGCGAAGACAGGACGTGAAGATACTGACAGGCAAGACTAGCACCGTTCCGATTACGACCGATGCATATTGTAACTCCTGTTGTTAAAGAGGCAAGCTGTGCCACCCGTGAAGTTTATTTCCGATTGTCTCGCGCAAAGCGCAAGACATTCTTTGTTCTTTGTTCTGTCTCATTATTCTCAGCAAAATTATAAGCTGGTAACTAGTTAAAGTGTTTTCTTCAGTCATTTGACATCCGCTTGCCTGCACCGAAGTACGATTACTTACTCGTTGTGTCTCTCGAGGCTCAGACCTGTATTAGGTGAATACAATTGAATAGTCGTTTGACACCCACGCGCAAACACTGAGATCTTTGTATTAGTCTTTGTTATCTTACATCTGTTGTTCTCCATATCGAAGTCCTGAGGGACTGACAAATTATGTCACACCGCATAGACTCCAACGTGAATGAGATATCCCGATGTATTGGTTGCTTAAATATAGCTACAAAAACCTATATCATCTGGCTTGTTGAATATCTTGTTGGAATGTTGCGTCATCGCAGGCCACATCAGAACCACCAGAATCGCTGGGAGTGGACGGGCTCAAACTGGAGAACAATGGATACTACATAATTAGTTACAAAAAGATTTGTTGGTATTTCCCTCCATCTATTTGTGGCTAAAATTTCAGTATATCTAGTAGTTGAGCAAAGGCAAGTATAAGTTTCTAGGTAAAAACCATCATAAAGAAAGCATGTACCAACCATGATATTAGAAGAGATAGATTCCATCGGGGGAACAAAATGATATCCTGGAGAGTGAATTGTGTGCATAACTGGCGTCATTGTTTACCTTGGCGGTTGTAGGTGTGACGAAATAAACAGCGTCTTTCAACTGAAGGTGGTAGAATAGGCAAGGATTATCAATTAATTCCGGCCCGTTTCGAATGTTCTGGTTGATGGACCAGAAATAGAACCAGAAAGCAGTTGAATGGCAAGAGTACTTTAGGTTAGAATATCAGTGGTCAGTGATGTTGGAGAAATGACCGTTGTATGAGGGCGTAATTAGCCACGGAGGAACGGCTCATGATGTTTCTTTGAGAGGGAAGGCACATTACGATGTCCTGTAAAAAGGAGGACAATGTAGATGCCCAAGAGAGGCACATTCCAGAATTTACACTGCAGAGGGCGATAATCATGGTGACTTCCAGCCGATGACAGTGAAGGCTGTATACTATTGTCGATCCAAACAGACACAACCAGCTCAGAAGTCTTACCCTGAATTAAAACGGAACGATCACAGAAATATCGATAAACGAGAGGCAAACATTAATGATGAATGTTGTTGCTCTAACTGCTTCTATCGTGAGGTACCACAGTTGCGATCCGTCACCACAGAGGTAGTCAGAATGTAAATCCTGCGTAGTGTAAGGCCTTCCCCACTGGATAGCTTCTAAGATACAGCCTCAAACTAGATGATCAGCGACAACTATTGAGGATATGCTGACTGAGGACGTAAACCAAGAACTTCTACAATAAGCAGCGTGAAGACTTACAAGTCTCTTGAATAGACTAGGAGCTCAAAAATAGGACGAACAACTTGAACACGCTAAGTAGCCCGCCCTAGCATTAATTTGAACGTCAGCGCTGGAATATCATCACAGACTCCGCTATGTCAACGATCATTTCTCCCTCTTCAGCATTCAACTTGGAAGATCTCCTTCATCTAGAGCAAACGTAAGTTTTCAACTCCCTGTGTCACTCTTGTCTGATACATACCTTTAGTTTTTTTGATGCAGGCTTCACAGATGGACACGCACATGGACGCACGCATGGGCTTATTGAAGGTCGTCTACTTGGCCGAGAAAAAGGTTATCAATTGTGGGAAGAAATAGGGTTCTATGAGGGGTTCGCGAAGCTATGGGAGGCTGTCTGCCAAACAAATGATGGGATTGAACACGCCACTAAGAAGTATGCACGTCGTGGCCATGTTTTCGTATTTCACCCTCAACGTACCTGGCCCTTTAAAGTCGTACAGAGAGCCATATCCGACATTTATTGGATCTAGTGTCTCAGTTCCCACGGCTGAACCCTTCTACACTTACTCAAAGCAGTGACGGAGAAGGTGCGGAGATCGATGTCATAGAGCTGCTGAGCAAGATCCGTGCTCGGTACAAAGCTTTGTGTGCCTCAGTTGGCGTCAAGCCCCGTCTCCATGCTGTAGGATCGAGTACTGCCATTGCGGAAAGTATCAGTGTCGCCAAAGGAATCCCAGGAAGGAGGGATGTGTGGGAGCTTGAAGGAGAAGAGGGACGTGCCAGCCCCGCAGAAATGAACTTTTAATTCAGCAGGTTAACAGCGTGCCGTTTAAGTACCAGTACCCTTATCCCTCGTGCATCCTATGCCTTCGTCTAAGGTGAGCTAGGTTCGCTCCAACGTGCTATCTTCAATAACTATATACCCATACCGAGGCATGATGACCGCCTACACTCCACACGAAGGTCCAAAACAGTCCTTAGTGCCCCTAACAGCTACACGAAGCGAATCTTTATGCAATCCATGTCATCAGGATTTAACTTCACCAGCATTCTTCCCAACAATTCAGTTCCCTACTAGTTACAATAATCTCACTCTTGCGATTTTCATCGAGCAGTGACCTCCTACAATACGTACCCAAAATAAATACACATGACCAAGAACATCTCCTAATAGAACCAATTAATTTAATCCAAGCTTGCCATTCGCTCCTCTACCTTTTTCACTCGCGCATCAACACCCGCTAGTGCCCGTTTGACCTCAGCTACCTCTTCATAGATACTTCTTCCATCTCCCCTGACGACTTCTTCAAATACCCGGAATGCATCCCTCACATCGCCGACCATTCCTTGGATATCCTCGTCAGGTCTCCGCAATTTTCGTCGCGCCGCAGCCTCTATTCGTCCGGCACGGAAATATGTCCAGATGTTACTCAAAACCAACCCTACCACAACGAACCATAGCACGGCCGTCGTTGACGAGCTTTCCCATGTATCTTTGATGAGCTCGATGGCGCCAGTAAATGACTGTTGGGCGACTTTGGCTGTCCCTTCCACGGTGTCCAACGCCCACTGCAGTCCACGTTGCGAGCGCTCCTTTCCCTTAGCAATGCGGATATCCTCAAAGCTCCTGACCTCGACTCCAGTGGTCGGACTTGCAGGCTGTGCCAAGACTGCTGCGGCCTCCTCGATAACCTTTCCATCGGCGTCTTTAGGTATGAACTCAGACTTGTGATCTGCAATGTAGGCACGCATAGCACGCTCCAAACTGCTATGGTACGTCTTCTGGCCGTCGATGCACGAGCGTTCAATGATCCCTGTCTTGTGTAAGCGCGACTCAAACTTCAAAACTAACCACATTCACCTCTAATGAAGCTTCGCCCAGTCCACTCGACTTGAGTTGTCACTATGATACGCGTTGAGGCAGCGCCCGCCCACATGAGACATGTGCGCGTCTTGACAGAGAAGACGTTCCCACTTGGCACATCAGGGGTGCGTGTGGTCGTAAGCATAGTGATGTAGTCACTGTAGTCCAGATGCACCATATCGTCCTTAAGTTCACATTTGGTTTGTTTCGGGCCCAGCCCGCCAGCGAGTGGTTTGATGTATGACATGTTACGTGTGAGCATCTTGGAACCCTCGGAAATCGGAGCCCAGTCTGAAATTTGTATGTCTGGGACAGATGTGAAGTAACGTTCCACTTGATATGTTTGTACTACATACCTATGAGCTTCTCATCGTTCCTCATGAAGTCCTTTATAAAGCCACTCGCGAACATCAAGTTGTAGATTTTCTCCGGTTCGCCTGGAACAATGGTTTCCATCGCTGACTCTGCGTAATGTTTACCCTCCCTACCGCACGCACATATGGTAGCCTTCCGAGATATGCTTGAGCCGTTCACCAGTGTCTCGGTGGCCATAGGAACAACCAACCCGTCAATGAGGTTTCCAACACTACTTTGTCCAACGCCATCGATCGAGTTGCGTGGACTGTTAGGGTCAGGACGTACAGAACGCCAGATATTATATATGACATCATAGGTAGTGTCACGGCTGAGTAGACTTGCGAACGTATATTTTCCTGAATGGGTCGAGATCTGAATAGCATTTGGAATCACATAGGCGGTCATGCGTTTGTCAACGTGTGTGATATCTTCAATAGGGATGACCAGCTGCGCGAAGGTATGAGATTTAAGTCAAAAGAGAGAGAGAGTACACACATCTGTCGTCCATCCAAAGATGTTAGCGTGAAAACAAATATGATTCTCGGAGATATAAAGTCGCCCTTGGATCAGGATCTCACGCTGTAATGCACAACCATAATCATCAATGAGATAGTCGCCTTCGGGAACAGTGGTAAAAAGTGCATGAAAATCAGCTGTCCGTTTGTTGGATGCCACCGCAAAGCCTGTGATAGGAGCGGCTTCCGAGAGATCGAGATCGTCTGGAGACGAGTCGTCATCGCTCTCTTCTTGCGAACTAGCCTCTTGGATAAATTCGCCGTCTTCATTTACACCCTCCTGACTGTAGGGTAGGCTTTGACTTGACTTGCGAGAACTTGCAGAATGAGAATGTCGATCCTTTCCAGGCGGACGTTGTGGCAATTCAGAAGTGGGAAGGCTCTGCTGCGGACGAGAAGACGGGACAGGAGGGATAACACGTCGCTGCATTGCAGGATTCGCGAGAGTAAGGCCAGAGCCAGCTAACGCGCTCGCCAAGCCGCCAGAAGGGTGGATCTTTTGTTTTGACTTAGTCGACTTCTGCGAAGATACCGATCCTTCACGGCGGCGCCACCCTTTTTTTTCTTTAAGCTGTGGTGAGGATCCAGATATAAAAGATTGGTAATCTTCTGAGGTGGGTGATGCAACGACGATACCCTGCTGCGAGAATGAAGATTGTATCGGGGTCGATTCCATAGCTGGTACTTGCTTGTCTATAGAGATTATGGAATTGCGGCGCGAATCGGTCGCGTTCAGATTCTGGGACCTCGAACGGTCGGGACTGGTGAGAATCGTCAAGTTGGTCTCGGATGTTGTTGGCTCTTCGGGAAGAGCACGAGTTGGACGACGGGGGCCAGGAAGATCGTCGAGTTCCGCACTCTCCGATTGTGTACCCAATGACAATGCCCGCCGATTACCTTCCTTCATGCGGTCAGAAAAAGATTTACGTGCTTGACTGTCGTCGTCTTCAGGATACAGCGAGCTACTGCGGTGCTGATGGTCGTGGGCAAGAGAGTTAGGACGGTGGACGCTGTCTGGTGATGGTGGATTACGATTGAGTGATTCGCTCGAGTCCGAGGTCAGGATGAGACGAGGATTGCTTCCTACCGAGGACTCAACATTTGTTGCAGCCCTGCGGTGGGGTACTCTGTCGTAGTCACCATCTTGTTTATGTGACCCATTGGGGTTCTTTGTGAACTTGGAGAGCAAAGACGGCATTATGGTTATGAGCGTAGAGTACTAGATGTGTTCATGAACTTTCAATGTTTAGGATTACGAGCATCAGACGGATAATTCTATTCAACAATTACCCGTGGGAAAGAAATCCTCCCAAAAAAGTATAAGGTCAAAATTTGCTTTTTCAGAAAACATTCCAGCCTATGACTCCCAGTGAAAACCGCAGGTAGGGTGGCCCCGATGCCGATGCCGCTATATCGCAACATCCAAACCGACAAGATCCGGCCAAACAGGTACTGTAAGTAGCGTGGACAGGATTTGAGTCATTGAACCTGCTAGGATCTGCTAGGATCTGGCAAAATACATTTGAATGAAGAAAGCCAAATCACTACTAGTTGTCTAGTTGTCACCTGAGAGATAAAATACAAATTTAGTAACTAGAATACCTTTAACATACTACTTGCCAAGGCTTGTTCCTGAGACTTTGAAGAAAACTGAGAACTGGGTGACCAGTAGCAATGTCAAGGTTGAAGTACTGAAAAAAAAAACCTGATTTCTGAGCAATTTCTAGCAATTTTTTTTTGGAGGAAGATTTTGCTCATGCTATTGAACCATAAAGAGTTGTTGGTTGGCTTTCTGGGCCTCAAAACTGTGTTCCCCACCAATTGCTTAGTCATGGCTGGTGTGGTATACACAGGAAGTAAAAAACCATAATGTATCACATCACCTGTTAGCATTGCCTAAGTCACATAGTAGGCAAATTTTCTTTTGTTGAATTATAATGAGTTCTCAAGTGCAAATCGCTTCATTCAAGGGGAAATTCAATGCCATACTAATTGTTTCACAACCCTCTTTACTTGATACTTATTAGAGTAGTCATTCTTGGACTTTCTTCTGTAAACTCTGCTTGTTTAACCCTCAACCTTCCCTATGCATCAGAATAGACTTGCATCAGGAGGAGGAAGCTGCAGCTGAAATCAGGAATGATTGGGCACAGAATACATCCAAACAATATTTTGGATAGGTTGGCTATATGTAACTACAATGTAGGATTATATTTCTTTTGGGACAGAGTCCTAATCTCTAAATTTTACACTCACATGACCTAAACACCCATATTACATAAAGTGTTGCAAAAAAACTAGGTCCCATTTGACACAACTCCAAGTTGAATGATACTATAGATTGATTGTATACTGTAAGGGCAATCTCATAGCACTCATCAGTGTCTTGGGGAAATCCAAAGAGAAAGTCTAAGGGTTCCCACTGACTGCCATATACTACTTCTCAGCACCCAACCAGGAATGGCTCTATGTAATGTCAACCCTTCCCACTTGTTGTCCTCTTAAGGCTCTGTGACCCCCTGATAAAGGTTAGATGCTTGGGTTGCTTCAGATCCCAGATCCAAAGATTGCTGCTTGTGGAAATCAAGTTTGGACTTTGGACTCCATACCTCAGGTATGCTGAAGTTTGGACTTTGAACTCAGAGATAACAAAGAGTTCAAAGTATGAGTTAGAACTCAATGGTCTGCTGACAGTGTTGCACTAGACCTTTGGATGTACTCAGTCATCATACCTGAAGATCATTGCTTGGGAATGAAGTTTGGACTTCAGAACTCAGAGATATAAGGGTTTGGAGTGTTGACTGAAAGTTGGTTGTCCCCCAATATGCACCTAACACAGAGGGCATAGGTGTTACAAACATATTTTGGCCCTTCCATCACTATCATACTTCTTCCAAAAGATGTTGTCTGAATGAAGCATTTAGAATCCAAACCATCATCACCCTGATCAGGACATTTGCAATCAACACCTCATCACCCATCACATTTCCTGAGTCACTCTATTGATGTTTAATGAAATAATCAATAATTAGGTCTGATCATAATCCATTTTTAAGAAGCACCCTGACTCTCCTCATCATCACTATCCCCATCTTTCCAAGGAACTTGTTGGCCAAACCAATTTAACTCACCCACAGCTTAGGGTGATAGCAATACCATTATACTCTATGGTATCATTGTCTCTGTCATGCAAGCTCACCTTCCAAAGAGTTAGGATGATGATGTTACTATCCAAAGAGTCAATTTGGAAACATATTTCAGGATGTATTTCTGGTCCACTAATCTTTTTCTTATTCACTATTTTCACTTCTCCCTTATTCTTTTATCTCTATTGCTTTTAATTAGCATACATGTACCTTACCTATTTTCTGATTCTCATGGACTCATTCCTATTTGCTCTTTCTTCTGAATGATTCAGTATATATACAGATCTCTTGCATGTATGTTCCCTAGTTCAATTATTTATATCTACTTGTTTGCTTCACTCAAACTTGTTATCTCTTCATGAACTATCTCAAACAAAAGTCTTCAGATGAATATACCTTTGAGTGAGTATCCAAACATCAGTGGCAATAGTCTAGACACCTTTCAAAACAATGTAACATTGTGGAGTGTGACTGACATAGGCATGCAAAGTCCATTCAGCTTATGAGATAGAATCCCTTTGGAATATCTATCTCTTTGGAACTATGCATTCCTTTGCAGATGTTCCAAAAGTCATACTTTACTGTAGGATCACCATTCACTTTCAGACAATGTTTTCCTAATCACAAGCAACATCTCTAATTGTTTAACTAACCTTGCAACCATCCACAACTCTTATCACTTATAATTCAATTCTAACAATAGGAAAAATTTCCCACAGGGAAAATTCTGAGGAAAACCCAAAAATTTGGTAGATTATAACTGTTTTTCAATCAACTTCTACTTTCCTCAGAATTTTCCCCATGGGAAAAATTTCCTATTCCCCCTGCATAATCCTTTTTGCTCAACATTCTTTTTGTCTCACCAATGCCCTTCTTTATATAAATGTTTTTATGCGTGTTTTCCATAAGAATATTTTTAATTTATTTTTTGAACATTTGAGGTGGTTTCTGATACTGATCAGAGATTATATGAGTGAGGCTACAGTGCAGGGTAATAGAATGGATTGGATCTTGGGATCAAATATGCATGAGTGTATAAACCAGGAGAGTTGAGGGAGAATGGTAATTTTATGCTTATCAGATTTTAGTAGGCAACTGATAATTGAAGTAACTGTCGGAATTGGATTTGAAGTAATATAAGTTGTAGATATTAGTAATGCAAGTAATCAACATAATAATATAGTTTAATAACAAAGTGTAATCCTACAGTGAAAGCAAATGACTTTCAGAATATGTGCAAATACACACATTGTCTTGATGAGACAATCCTTCTGAAGGAAGTATGTCTTGTGATTTCAATAACTTTAACAAGCACATGTCAATCACAGTCAACTTGATAACAGTGGCAAACACTTGGTCAACTGTTAATAATAGTATGTGTGTACTCATTTTTGAGGATTGTTCATCCAAAGATTTGTCAAGAGAGTTCATGACAAGATATTGAGTTTAGTGGAAGGCAAACTGGTAGACATACAATAATTGAACCAGGGAACATCCATACAATTGTTCTATTAAATGCTGGGTTCTACTGATATTAAATGATGTGACTGGTGACAGATAGCAATTCTGGAGCATGTCACAATAGCCTTTGGAGGATGATTGCAATGGTGACATGATACAGACTATAGTTGTACAGAAGCTGTTTTAAAATATAAGCTATTGGTAGAAGATACTAAACTATCCTCTGGATATCTTGATTTATTCTGGATATATTAATCCATTTCAGATATATTAAAGGGTTGTACATGCATACCTATGTTTTAAAAAATTACATTCATTGATATAAAGAGAGCAGGACACATAAGTTTCAGATAACCACATCTGGGAATTACTACCAGACTATAGCATTTGAATACATATTGTCAATGTATACCCCTCTTGTATATTCCATTGTCTCACTACTGTATAGACCATTCTACATTAATATCTTGAAGTGGTCAAGATATCTAATCTGGTCCTCCTCATAAGATATTTGATAAAGGTTATATGTACATTAGCCTATGTTGTACGTTTGATATTTTCAGGATTGTTATATGAATTACATTCCATAAACCATCGTATATAGTTAGTTCACATGTTTTGCCCAAGACATTTGTGTACAGTGAAATATGTCATAATATTTGAGTGATATCCTCTTGGAGGAAATCCTGATAAACAGGCAATATATTTGTATAGTATGTAGTCATAAATACCTGCTTTCTAGGTGGATTGGAAGGACTTGGCTTTAACGTTAATGTTGCACCAACTCAGTGTTCTATCCTTGTATTTCAGAGATTCTGAGTGACTAGAGAACCAGGAAGATATGGGAGCTCAACATGGGTTGTAGTGGACAGAGGGGGGGAGAGAGGGAAAGAATGATGGGTATATTAAGTCAATATCAGACCTGGGGCTATACAGGTAAACTATAGGTTCATATACTGGAGGTATCAGGGATTGGGTTTAAGGAAAATAGATAAAAATAGACCATGTTTCAAGACCAACAAAAGCTAGGAAAGCTTTCTGTAACCTGGAGATAAAGGATAAAATAGAATGAAAATATAAAGTGGAAGTGGAGTCAGGATTATATTCCAGGATGTCCTATACTCTTCTGGAGATTGGCCAGAGACTGGCCTTGACATGTCCAGTATGTATACCAAATGCTTTGGAGGTGAGAGCAAATGGGAAAGAGTCTGTGAGGGTTGGAAAACTAGGTAGGGTACATGTATATTATAAAATATAATAGAAAATAGAAATGCATAGAAAGGAACAAGATCAAGAAATAGAACAAGAGGAAAGAAAACCAAATGTTAGCCTATACACATGATACCATCAGGAGACAACCAATTTTGGCCAACACTCCAAACTCTTCTGTATCTCTGAATTCTGAAGTTTGAACTCTGGCATATCCAGGCCTGGAGTCCAAAGGTCTGGTACAATGCTGTTGGTGGACAATTAGATTCCAACCCATGCTTTGAACTCTTTGCCATCTCCAAATTCTGAAGTCCAAACTTCAGTATACGTGAGGCATGGAGTCTGAAGTCCAAGCTTTGCTACTGAGCAGTGATATTTGGATCCAAGGTCTGAGGCAATCAGAACATCTGGCCCAATATCCAGCCTTCATCAGGGTTGAAGAGCCTTATGGGGATAGTATTTGGGTGTCACGATCACAATTTGGACATTACATTCATATCATCTTCGTTCCGAAGCAATCCTTCCAAAGCATTTCATCCGAAGTCTGAAGCAACATTTCCACATTCCCATCAATTTAATCCAACAACTCTTTTATCTATCCCTTCGACTCAAACACTCCATCTAGTGAAACAATCCTTGTGAAACAATCATTGGTCAGGTCCAATCATATTCTTTTTAGAAAAGAACCACCCTGACTATCCCCATCACTATCCCCATCTTTCACCATAAAATTATTGATTGAGTTATTCATATTCACTCAAAGCTTGCGATGACATGCCATATCATCAGATGTAATGATATGAACGTTCTAGACTCTCATAATGACTCTCCGAAAGATTTGGGCATGGCTATCCTTACCCAAAGAGCCATGCGATGACAAGGCAGCGGACAAGCCACATCTATTTCAATCCAACTCCACCAGCGCCATTTTCTTCAACCTTAGCCATCATCTCACATCGCCTCTACGCCAACACCGCCATCTTTTATCACCCGTTATATAATCAAATCAATCAATCAATGTCGTCATCTATCATTTCCTCGTCGACGCATATCCAAGAATCCATCGAATTGCGACCTATAGAAGGACGAGCTGAATGCCATTTTCCAATCACACCGACATATCCTAATCCTGCTCATCTTCATCGCAAGCTCTCTAATCACAATCATCATGACACCTATGCCATTGGAGAGCCAGTATATGTCGACAACTCCCAAGAACCGTTCATATTTCTTGGAGAGAAAAGGGTATACTATCATGCAGGGCAAGAGGAATACGTGGCAGAATTCAAGGGACCATACCCAGAATATCCTCCCCTGTCCATTCAACTTACACTTCATCATAGAATCCAGAAGGAGCGCATATTCCACCCTACTCGTCAGCCAATCATGGAAAGGTTCATGAATAGCCTTCGGAGCCTGTGTTGTCTCTGATTCGTCAATCCTTCCTGGATGACACAGTGACTTATTCTATATCCAATTCGCTTAGGAGACATTGGACAAGTTGAGGAATATTATTGGTGGACATTTCTTTTGTTCTTTTATCTGACATATTATCATTTCACATGATCTCTGCCTTGTTCTATGTTTAATAACTTTTTCTCGTCATTACTAACTGACTGTCACGATCAGGGTTTACGATCCGTTCCGCCTTCCGAACCATCCGAACCATCCGAACATCACGTTTCCAAAACCACTCTTCGGAACCCAATTCATCGGTAGACTTGTCACACCTACAACCCCCCAACACCTTGTCACCCATGACACCTTGAATCATCCTAGCAACATCACATGGACCAATCAAGAAACCAGATTCTATTATTAGCCTTTCCTCAGAAAAGAAGCACCTACACTATCCTCATCACTATCCCCATCTATTTCTAGGAACTCAATAGAAGGGTCGATTCTATGCTTCTAAAAGCTTATGGAAACAATGCATACGATTCCACATGTGGACGAGTTCATCCC